>VUQG01019115.1:0-51751 GCA_015106755.1 Etia nguti
GGGAAAGATTATTTCCCACAAAAAATAGAGAATTAATTGTAAAAAGACCTCTTTTAAAAGCATATTAACTAGCAGCACCTTTACTCGAGGAGGAAAACAATTTCCATTCTTCGATTATATTTTTTCTGGTATTAACAAAAACATAAAATAACAATCATCCTAACTACAGGACCAATAAAGCCTGAGAAAGACAAATATAAATGTTCACCCATCCATACAGCGCGGTTGAGGCCTCACATGTCACTGTAGTCAACGCCTGTCATTTTTTTGACAAGATGATGGCAGGCGGGACAAGACAAAACAGTTTCAGACATCATGAGCGAGACATTGTGTAATGTGGCTTGTCGCAGTAACCTGAACGAGTGGGCACATCACATAAATGCTTGCAGCCCACCACCAACCACTGCAGGGCCGAGAAGTGGGGCAGTCTGACCTTGCTGATAATCTGTCTGGTCTTCCACTCCTCCTGGCTGTGAGTAATGCACTGTATGAAATACTGCAGGCCTGCTGAGTCAAAGTGATAGACAGTTTGAGGATACCTTAACATATGGTTACCTCTCCATGGGCAGTTCCCTTATTGGATGATTTCTGTGGTGACCACAAATGGTGCATTTGGGGTAGTCTGTATTTTGTGTTTTGTGGCAGAGACTTTAAAGCAGCAACACCTCCTTCTATGTTTGTCAAAATTCAACACCCTCTGTTTATTACCTTACAAGTACAGTCATCGTTTGTGTTAATAATACAGTGTGAAAGAAAATCATAGGTGTTCTCTGAGCAGGCTGGTGAGATTGAGTAGTGTACGCAGAGACCTAGAAGAAAGAGTCTACGTTGGTGGTGCAGAAGGACAAAATGTTTAGGAGTAGGTTAGGTGAGGTGAGGGGTAAGCAAGGTGGCAAATAAATCTGCTTATTCCTGGATTGGAGGAGACAGCCCAAATCTAGTGGAGATTATCTCTCTCTCTCTTTTTTTTGGGCAAAAAGCTCCCCCTGCACAATGGGATAAATAATTAAAAATCACAACAAGCTATGGGGATAAGCGGTCAGGCTAAATACACAGAGTAATATAGAATTAAGTCAAAACAAACAAGCTAAAGAAATAAATAAGACATGAGAGGCAGCTTCCTGTGTTCGACAAAAGAGGCGGCCCTGAAAAGCGAGGCAGGTCTGTGATGATAACAATGCTGCTATTTTTACTAGCAGCAGCAGACTGGTGACAAAGAGCGAAAGGGAGAAAAGAAGGAGCAGGAGAAAGAGTGTGAGGAGGAGCAAACAAAGAATGCAGTGTGAACTCTACCCGAAGCAGATCTGCTATTTTTGCCACTTTGAGAGGACACAGACAGGCAGACAGAAAGACAGACAGACGGAGGGGCACAATCAGTGTGAATTGGAGACAGAGAAAGGCATGCATGCAGACGTCCAACCGCTGTCACCACAACAAGACTTAATTGTGACCAAAAGCTGCACTGTTGCTTAGAAGAGAAATATGCGCTAAAAATGGGCACTTCCTGTTTGGCAGTCAAACTAAGTGACAGTGTGACTTAAGAGCTGGCTGTTATGCACTCGCATGACATTTGAGCTGCATAATGACGCCCCTCCCATTTGACCTCGCATCCCCCTTTTACTCTCATCCACCCCTGCATCAATCTCCATAACAAAGGCCACACTGATACAGTGTGAAAGGACTCAGTAGGAGGTTTTTTTTTTTCTCCACTGACCGCTGCAGGGTCGCAACGAAATTCTCCTCTTTATCAAAGCCATGACTTACGGGTTTTATCACACCGTAGATAATGCCTCCTCCTGGTAACCACCTTTGATCTCATGAGGATAAAACAATGTTAAAAGTGTGTTTTCTCCTCTATTGCACTTTAATGACAGGCACAGCAAGCCCACGAATGACTTGTATGTGATTTATGGGACTGAGCCGATTTCTAGGCATTTGCTCAATATATTAGAGCTTAATAGTGGCACATAATCACACATCACTATCGGTTTAATCACTGTTGGGGAGTAACTGTGTAATTTAATGTCTCAATTAATGTTACTGTGATCGGTTACAATATGTAATGAAATTACAGTTACCAATCAAACTGTCCATTATTACTAAGGGTTATATTCTTTACACAAGAAGGCTTACTCCACATGTAGAATATATCATTATTTTTTATTGCTTTGCACTTTATTCTCAGTGTATTAATTCCTTCTTTTGACATTTTTCCAGAAAATGCCAGTCAGCAAATCCAGTGCAACGCCATCAAGGATAACATAGCTAATAAAGCGCCGTCTCTCCAGACAGGCTCCATTCCTCTCAAAAGTTTGAGCATTGTTTTTCATTGGTTCTTCTTTTTGAATGTGCACTGTTTCAAATCAGCCAGTCTAATCAATGTGTCTGACTCTGACCATGCCAAGGTGGGTGGATATGTCCTTGGAAAAGAATTTTCAGTGCTGGAAAATTAACAAACCAGATCAGGGCTCTAACATTATAAACGAAAGCTTGTTTTCTACCATTAAAATGCTAAGCCTAATGTCACCTTTAACAGAATAACTAGTAATCTGTAGCCTATCAGATTTCACACTTGGTACAGTTACCATACATGAAAAGACATTTCTTCAAATTTTTGGTATGTGCATAGGCTTTTTTTTTTTTTTATAAAACACAGCAGTACACACTGAATTATGCTTCACTGAGTGTTTCTCACTGGATCACAGTGCATTGCATGCATCCTTGAGGCCTGACAAACATCTGCAGAGCTGATTTTCTTTTCTCAAGTATATTTCATAACTTGTGTTGTTTATATTCTTCAGTGATCTTCTCTTCTGTTATCTGACAGATTGCTACAATTTTGGGTTCATTACCACAAACAACTGCTTCTCAATGAAATGGTTTGAAACCACTGGATATATTTAACAATGTGACTCCTGTGAGCTTGTGAAGGTAGAAAGCAGGTGCAAAGAAATAAGGCTTCCAGAGCATTGGTGGTCATAACTCTTCACAGTGCCTTTAATTGTACAGTTTTTAATTTTATATTGTCAATATTTGTCTTTAATAATCCCGAAAGCCTATTTTCTCAGTTTGTGTTTTCTTTAGCTTATTTAGCTTAGAAATACCTGCATTGCTCCAACACTTATATATGTGCAGTCCTTAGTAGTCTTGCATTGATTCATATATTTGATGTATATGTTGTTAGTATCTATGTCAGGTTGCTTTTTAAACTATAATATTCAAATGTCAGGGTACAGAAATTGGCTGGTACTGGAGAATGTGCAGCGATAAGAAGAGAACAAGAGAAAATTTGGACTTGACAAGCCATGAAATGGTACAGGAGAGCCTTTCTGTGAGAAGTAATGTGTGTGACACACAGTGTCAGGGCCCACTTTAGCTTGCAGAGTTGCTGTATGCCTCGGACCTCAAGGCAGAGCAAAGCAGCAAGACTGAACTGGAGAGAGTCTGATGCTCCTCTCCGGATCATTACACCGCCCCCAGACAACGAAAGACACTTCGAATCAACTCGTCCTCCTCCTCCTTCTCGTCTGTCCTATTCTCTCATCGCACCGGTCCAAGAAGAGATCACAGTGCTCTTTTTTTCTCACTTCCTCTGTCTTTATCTCAGACACAATCACACACACAAAAACACTCCAGTCCTCACCCGGCGTCCCATACAGCGTCCGGTGACCTTTCATTTTCCACAGTACAATATCCACTTCTCTAAAAATGGGGATAATTATCCAGGTTTGTTTTATTCTTCCACCCCAAGCAATTATTTACAGAAGCAGCTCCCGCTGCATTTCAGATAAGTATCTACGTCGAGGCACTTTTGGGGCCCGTGTCAGCTGCACAGTAGGAATGCAGGGCCATCCATTAGCAACTGGCTGCTGGGGAGGGAGGGTGTTAGTAGTGTGCAAAGCCCTGTGTTGAAACAGACTAAAATCAAAATGTCAGCACTGGTGTGACACTGGCAGAAGCTGAGCGAGTTCATTAAAAAAAGCTGACAGTGGCACTGGCTATGACTGTAACACAGCAGATAAGCTTTAAGGTCAAGTTCAACAAGCCTCTAAAGACACAGGATGAAAAGAAAATCCCACACCACAACATAATTACAATTCAGAAATCAGCACACAAGCCTGATTTAACAAGGTTCTGGGGGTACATTGTGAAAGCAAACACTTCCATGTTCTAGCTACAGTTCTTTCTGTTAATTCAGGGTGTTTTTACACTTCACGCTTCCTCACCTGGATGGGCTCTGTGCTGAAGCAAATCTTTCTTGAAGGGGGTGGATCCTCTTCCACAGGCAGCCCTGAAATCTCCACACAGCTGGACTCTGGCTCATACCGGTCATCGCCCTCGTCTTCCTCCTCATCCTTCTGGCTTCCATCAAAGTCCTCCCCCACCGCACTGTAGGTACTGATATCCACAGAGTCCCGGCCCGACTGGTCTTCTCTGAGAGTCCTGTCTTCCTCCTCCTCTGTATTTTTGTCCCCATCTTGCCTGACCATGTCGGCACTCTTTGGAGAGCTTCGCTTCTCTGCAGCAGTTTCTCCATTCTGCACCGAGATGTGGATGTCACCTTGCAGTATTGTGCTGCTGGGCTCGCCGGTCCCAGAGTGTTCCTCGCGTTTAGCATCAGCTTTGGCCTCGACACCTGCATCTGAAACTGTCTTTTCTGTCTGTTCATTTGGCTCTCCGACATTACTGCAAAGTTCAGTAGTTGGGGCACACTGGCCAGCACCCTGGCCACCATTAACGCTTTCATATGGAGGAGTCACTCTTCCTCTGGAGCCTCTTGGAGGTGTCTCCTGCCCCTTCTGATTGCTTATCTCATCCCCTTGGTTGCCTGATGCAAAGGCACTGACCCTCTTTGTGATTATCTTGGAGTTCAACACGCCTACCTTGGTGCTGACCCCTCTGGAAGGGAGTGGTGGTGTAGAGGAGAGGCGGTGGAGGTTGTTCCGGAGCTCGGCTGCCCGTTCAAACACAGCACTGAGCTGGCTGACTGTAGGGGACACTGCTTCACTGGTGTCCAGGCTGTCCAGGGACTCTGTGCTGCCATTAAAACGAGCCACCATGTCCAACCTGCCATCCTGAAAGCTCGAGGCCTTATCTGTCTTCAGTAACACCCTGGTTGTAGCCAGCTTCTCCTGCTGCAGTTTTTCCTGCTGCAGTTTTTCCTGCTGCAGCTTCTCCTGCTGCAGCTTCTCCTGCTGCAGCTTCTCCTGCTGCAGCTTCTCCTGCTGCTGCTTCTCCTCAAAGATGCGGCGGGTCTCCTGCAGCTTGGAGTAGCTGGGCGAGGAGGCCCGCTGGTGCCCATTCTCCGGTTTTGTGTCGAACTTGCTGACGCGCTCGGAAACGGTGGATCCGAGCTTCAGCAGCGCGCTGTGATCCACGTTCTCGTTCAGGCTACCGGCTCTGGGCAGGGAGAGGCGCACCGATTTGTCGGCGATCCTGGCGTTGTCCTCACCCTCCGCGTCGGCCGGGGATGTGGTCTGCATCTGCTGGAACATGTTCTTGATACGGTGCACATTAGAGCCGTACCTGCGCCCTCGGGGGCCCTCCTGCATGTCCCCATTTGCAGCATTGTCTTTGACGGGCTTCAGGGCCTGCATCCCCGCCTCGTACGCGTTCCTGTGCGGGGATGGGCTCCTGAGCGTGGAGCCAGAGCCGGTGCTCTTGGATGTGGATTCGGTCTTCATCATGGTCAGTCAAGCGTCGCAACGGATGCTCAACGACGGCATGTCTCCTTTCTCAACTCCCGGTGGCAAATCTGTATTATCCACCAGCAGCCGATCCCAGCGAGGTGGCGCCCAGACTAGACCGGCAGATGGAGAGAAACAAAAACAACAGATCGCATTAAAGGCCTGCCTGCATCCGCTGCAATTCTCGTCTAGTGCAGCGGAGAAAGTGAGCGCGATGCATCTGTCAATAGCTCGTTTGCAGTTACAACAATGCGAGCCCGACCTTCTCAGATAATTGCATTAGTTACTGAAAATGTTTGCACAGAAAAACAGAAGAGTAATGAGCCGCGGATTTACCGCAGCTGACGACAGATTGCTTACGTTTAATCCCTTTTTAGAGGCAGCATCATTTTGATCTCTTCATTCTGTGAGCTGCAGATTTCTGGTCCTCTTGTAGCGGCAGACTGCTGCTGCTGCATGGAGGGGGGAATGCATGGGTCATAGTGCCCGTCTACTCCTAATTCTTTGACCATTAAACAGGCTGCTCTTTGGGCGAATACGGTATTCATTTATTATATTTGGCAGAGGTGCATTAATTATAGCTACTACGTTACAGTGAGTGATGTGGTTTTCATTCCCGCTACAAAAAAGCAGTCATTCCTATGAAGAAGCTATACATAGTGCTAGTCTAAGGGCAAGGAAGAAAACAAACATAAAATATAATTACAAAAAAATATTTTTTTAAAAATTATGATTTTTTAACCTAATGAGGCTGTGGTTGCACACTATTCAAAAAAGACGGGACCCCTGAATCTTTTTTTCCGTATTTTTTTTAAACCCCTCCCCCTCCACTAAAAGGAAATCCCTAATAAAACAGTCCAGAGACAGATTTTTACACTAAATAAATGTATCTGTAAAGTATAAAATATGGATGCTTACTTACCGTTTCGTTACAAAAAATATTAAAACTGAAATCGCGGTTCTTTTTTGTTCAACCAGCGATAGGACCCGGTGACACCTCATTCACGTCAAATCTCCTTGGCCAATAACACATCCGTTATTTGCAGGACACATTGCTGCTTCCTGCATTCTGCATCTGCGCCGATAGATAGTTTAAACGTTATCACTGAGCGCAGACAAAGCATTTCCTTTTTTTTCTTTTTTGGAGGCTTTGAACTTGCCCACGTAGTCTCGGTTTCAAAAGTCGGGTTTTTTTTGTTTTGTTTTGTTTTTTTAGTCTGCAAGGCCGACCCATTCATGCAGCTGTCTCAATACACAGACAAGAAGAGTGTAAAGTAATGTACTTGTTTACTTGGGTTATCTGTCATGGTGAATATTAGTCCCTGAAAAAGGCTGAGGCGATGTTAAACAAGGAGGCAGTGCCACCTAGCCAGTGTTCTCATCTGACTGTGTTACTGGTGGGTAATTGTGGGTTTTGCAAATTAATGACCAGCTGAAGAAACACTGACACGAATAAACTAAGTACATAAAATTAAAAGATATATTTAATTCTCTCCAGTCTGTTGAAAAGCTTTTAGCTGTGTGCTGTTGTACTTCTAACTTTTGATTCATTTTTAACCCAACCCCTATTTCCCTTAAGAGACGTTGCCTTTTACAAAGCTGCAAATACAATGTGTTCTTAATGACTCATGTCTTTTTCGTGCTTTTGCATTAGTGTCACACTATGACTGTAGAACAGTCATTGGTGTCACACAGACCGTTTGCAGACCGTCGTCTACATGTTGTAGCTGTTTACTGTCACCAGGGGGCAGTGTCACAAACAACAGATCTGTGAAATTATAAGATACCTGGGCATCCAACCTATGCACAGCCCCATACATGATCCATGATGAGCTAGGTGCTGTTTTGTTGTTGTTGTTGTTTTTTGTTTGCTTGTTTTATTGCATACACCCCCGCGTAGGCTCTGTAGGCTAATGCTTACACAAAAGGATGCTAAAACATGGGCTTTACCTGGTTAAGTAAGGGTTATAGTGACTCATTACCCCAACTTTTGCTGAAAAAAAATAGTATTTTACACAAAAGTACAGCCTTGTCCTAGTTCAGCTTCAGTTGGGATCTCTTCAAGACAGTACGTAAATATTTTAAGCATAAAATCCTTCCTTTACATTCTTCTGACATTTTAAAATATTTTAAAAAGGTTTTACACTGTCTTTAAACACAAGAATTCACAATTAAGTGGCTTTAAAGTTACTCAGTACTGCCCTTTCTCCTTATTACATCAGTTCATCCATTTTCTATTCATTTGCAGCGTCTAAATAAGAGGGGGGCAATTAATTTTCCCAAAGGGCCATATGAGAAACTGGGACTGTTTAGAAGGCAGCACCAATAAGCTGAAGTCAATTATATTAATTTTACCTCTTTATAACATTGGTGCAGGACCTCCACAACACACCCAGTTTCTCATGTGACACCCTTGGGAAATTTAACTGCCCACACATGGTCTACAACCAATTCTAGCTGACAGAAGGTGAAAGGGGAGTGTACACTCTGGATATGATGCTAGTCTATGACAGAGCAACCACAGGGAGAGGCAAGGATATCCAAACTCCACACAGAAACATGCTGGTTAATCAGAAGGTTCAAATCCCAAAACGAGCATGAGTTAAATTTGCATCAAACTCAGTTTATTTATATATATTTTCTCAGTAAGAAAAGAATGTGTGAATTTTCTAGGCCGCGGGAAAGAATGAAAGGTGATAATGGGTGTTTTTTTATTACTCATATCGCCCTCATATGAATGGAAAATCTAATCACACACTTTTTGAAATGAAAGAAACAAAATAAACTTTCATAAATATACCTAAAGTGTTAAAAGTAATGCTCATTAGGTAGCAAGATCACTCTAAGCTTTGTTAGCCTATTGCACTATTGCAGCAACAGTGTTTGAGTCAAAGGTAGAATATTTCCTACCTAAATGTATCATTGGAGAAATATAAGGCAAATATAAACTATTAAATGCATATGTATACATGTGCAAATGTACTTTGCAAACTTATATATCAACAAAAAGAACATAAATATCCCTTGACTGAGTGCTGTTCACAGACTCACAGTCACCCTTCCGGATGTTATTAGGTAAGTGAGACAAAAATAGTTTTGACATGTCCTTTGCTGTGACCAAGCCCCTCTCCACTTGGTTCTGTCAATCACAACCTAAAACAAGATGGCAGGCTGTGGGAGCTGGGTCTTCTTTTTAACAGGCAAGTTCATTCCTAAAATTATTTAGCTTCTTCAAAGAATAACTTTCGCTGGCCTTCCTCAACATTAATTATCAGCTCTGTGTTATTTAGTAAAAACACTCGTCCTTGATATCAGCTTTCAAGGACTGTGCGTAGGATTCTAGCATCAGGATATGTGTGTTGTCATTTTTTAATGTCAGATTTAAGGTTTTGTTTGGCTTTTTTTGACCCTTCTTATAAACTGTCTGGCGTGTGTGTGTGTGTGTGTGTGTGCGTGTGTGTGTGTTACACACTTCCACACAGTGTGTTCTGCCAGTTTGTTTGGGGCCAATGCTGACATCAAAGTTACCATTCCTGTGGGGAAGTTTTTTACACATGAACTGTTGAAAGAGACTTTCCAGAACGACTTTGAACCTTTGGGCAAAGTCTATGGTGAGACAGAATAATCTAAATTCAGTCAAAAGGATAAGACATCCACATGTGTTAACGCTCTTTTTCTCTACTCTTTTTGTGTTTTGTGAAGCAGGCCTATTGTACAACGACCCCATAATTTTTAAGTGCAACAAACAGAATTTCCCAGACCTCCCAGAGTGGTTGCGCTTCACCCAAAGGAACCCCTATGACAATGGCTTCTTGTACGGCACACCAGTGTCTCCAGGAAAAAGTATAATTGAGGTGTGAAATCATCATTTACACCAACAGTGGCACAATTTTCAAGCATGCTGCACATCTAACATTCACCTCTGACCTTACTTTTGCACATTCTTCTGTCGTGATGGTAGACCAAACAAAGATAACATTCCAGCGCAGCTACACTGGAGACAAATATGAAAAATATGCGGCTATCAAAAACAGCTGTCAGGATTTGTTGTCAAGTCCCCAGAGACAAAAGCTTTGGGCCTCTTCTCTAGAGCTGTTATTTGGAACCAAAGCTAAAAATTCAGGAAGTAAGCTGTCTTTGAAGAAGAAGAGATACAAATGTCATAAGTGACACTTTAGTCTCAATGAAACAGAATTAATTTCAGTTAGAAGACATGCTACTTTTCTGGTGTAAACACAGAACACAGCTGTATTCTGATTCAAAACTTTTCCCATTATAACAAACTACACGCCATTTCTTTAGCTGCATTCATTTTTGCTTTTGTTTAAACAGTTCATGCATATCGTGTTTTGTTTTGTTTTTTCACTTTTCTTTTTACAGAACAGCGAACATAAAGTATCATGCAGCTATAAAATGTACACGTCAAGGTCACCAAAAATTATTGTATAAATGTACTATTAAAACACATATGCAGCAGAAAATGTAAGAAATGAAACTAATCTTCACGTTCTTTATTTTCTTTAATTTATTTTCTTTTTACTGTAATTTAAAAATTATTAATATATCTATAGATAATAATGAATTGGTTTGGAAACAGATACTTTATGTTACTGTAAGCTAAGCGTTTTGCATACCCTAATGGGCAGACAGCAGCTAAAGGCACTCTGGGAAATGTAGGAAATTGACAGCAAATGGAAAAGTGGACAGAAAAGTTTTGCAAAAGTGAACTCTCCCCTGGAATGCATATAAACTGTCATAATCTTAATAATCCTACATTTCATTCTGACAGATTTATGCCACCAACCAGCGGAGATACGACACAGTCAGACACCTTCTCATAATCAAAGTCGTTCCAGGTATTTGCGATGAATCCGTCCCATTACGCTTAAGCCCCGAAATAATAGTTATAATGAATGAGGATGTATCAAATGTCGAAACTCTCCGGTGTCATTTACAGAGAAGATGCTGCCCTATCAAGTCGAAGTCTTCATCAAGCTGAGAGAGATTGAAAAAGTGCTGCCCTCTACTGTTCAGGATGAGATAAAGCAGGATTTGCAGAAGCTGTGGGCTACAGAGACCTTGGAAATGATCAACATCACCAACGCCCTCGACCGTGGTGGCAGAGTCCCTCTCCCTCTTGCAGGGCACTTTGAAGGGTAAACTGAGATCTGTACATTCTTATAAATACTGGGGGAGGGGGGTTAAATTATGTTTTTTAGTACTACTGCTTAAGTTTGTTGTATTTTATTAGCACCATGTTTGCTGCTGAAAAAACTGCATATTTAGTCAAATTTGATTTGTGGCAGTGTGTATGTGAAGGTAGGGTCGGAGGAGTATTTCTCAGACTGTCTCCTGAGGGTGCTGACACCGGAGAACAAAAAGCAGTGCAAGGAAGAGGCCAAAGTCAAGGTCCCTGGAGAATGCCACTTCTGCATAAATCCAAGCAACTGTATCACCTGGTGCAAGACAGAGCTGGTGAGGCCAGAAAAGACGCACGCCCAAGAAGGAACATATATATGAATATATATGATTATAGCTTCAATCTATTAATTCATTTTGTCTCATTAACTACTGAGCAGAAGCAAACAGTGTAAAGCTGTTTATCTCATCTGCTGCTCTGTGCCTCATTTTAACGCTCTTCCTCCTCCTGCAGTTTGATCTGACAAAACTGAAGCCGAAGCCACCTGCTCCCACGATGGGTTCAGGGATTTTGGAGGCTGGAGAGGACTTCAAACCTCTGGAGTCTCCCCCAAGCAGAGTGTATTTCCCAGACTACATCGTGACAGTGATTGTGCCCCTGATCCTCGCCATCATCCTGTCTCTGCTGCTGGCTTACATCATGTTTGGCAGAAGGGAAGGAGTGTATGTATCTAATTTTAAATCTAATCTATGAATAAATATGTAAAGGCTTTGGTTGCCAAACTACATTTTTCCTTCTTACCACTACTGGGATTTTATGTGGTCACCCAAGTGGGATAAATTCCACCAAGGATGGGAATCGATTTAAACATATTTAGACTTTTGATTGATCCAACATTAAACTGATATTTTACTCTTTTTTTATAGTGCCAAAAGGAATGCAAGAACAAACCAGTAAGTACTTTTATTTCATATTTCACAGAATGAATCTGAAATATAGTGCAGCATTAGTGCAGCAAAAATATTTCCAAGCTTGCAGAAAAAAAAAAGTGTATACGATGTACTGTGTGCTGCAGAATTCAGCTGTACCACCACTACACCATCCATGAGAACACTGACGAGCTGAGGACCATGGCTGGAAACAGAGGCATGCCTCCACCCCTCTCCACACTGCCCATGTTTAACAGCCGGACTGGAGACAGGGCCTCCCCGCTGCAGTCTGACAGCATCCCGCTCATCATGGCCCAACAGTAAGCACCACACCCATTAATTCATATCAGTTATGTGTCCTCAGCTGCCAGTCTATTAGGTACCTAATAAGAATCTAATGTAACACCACTCTAATGATGCTCTGATGACGACAACAATGGCTGATTGCACTGTGTGTTGTTCTGATCAGGTATGCTTCTACAGCATTGCATATGCCAGTCATGTTCCAAATAGTATTGCAGGGTGGAATTTTAAATGCACTTTTCTGTTTTCTCAATTCCTTCAATTTTGACAAGATTGCAAACACCACTGGTCGTAATGCATCCCTGCTGTATCTCTTTCAGGTCATGTGAAAGGTCTTTGCTAGATTTCAGAAAAGATCACTTTAAAAATTTACAAAAAACATCTTCCTCCTCAGAAGCACTACATACTGTATATATATGAGGGGTGACTCAAGTCTTTTGCACAGTACTGTAAAACAAAAAAAAGCTTGTAATAAGCTACATCAAAAGTTATTCTTGTGTCCATGAATCAATACCATTTAGATAGAAATTTTTACAGAACAGCCATCACAAATTACCAAATGAAAATTTCAAATACGTTTGTATGACCAACAGTTTACAATCCAAAGTATTCTGTTTATTACAATATAGTATATAAAGAATAAAAACTAACATCTCATCACACCTGTAATCTGCTGTTAGTGAAGTTAGTGTCACTATTACTGCTGAGTTACATGAGTTATTCTCCAACAGTTGTAATAAATCATAATAAATAAGTAGTTTTTAATTGTATTTATTTTCTTACTCTCTTGTTAGAGATCCGTACAGTGATACGCTGCCCAGGTAAGCCCATTCACAGGATTCTCCTCCACATTGATTCTGCTCGGTGTTGCTGATTATTCCAAGAATGGTTTTTTGTGTGTTTACAGGAAGTGAGAGCAGCGATGGATAAGACATAAGAGACACACAGAGTATTATTAATAACCTCTCTGAGACACAGTTTGTGGTTATATATTTGCATTTGCATATTATAATTTCTTCCTCTTTGGGTTAAAGTAAATGAGTAGTATACTAATAGCTCAGATGTTGTGTATATCAAGTTAATTATTGTCACACGTTGTAAACTAATACATGGGTCCTTTTATAAACACTGAAGCCTGTTTTGTGGATGGAAATATTTCTTTGGTTCATATGTTCTGTGAAAATATTTTGTTTATATTTATTAATTTCTTAAAGGGTATGTGATGGGAGACAAATTCTACAGCCTGTGTGATGTGTGCAGCATATTGATTTACTAGAAGGACAAACTTTTGAAGAAATCCATTTGATTTGATTAACCCAGGCTGCTAAAGCCTCATATTGTATGAATGATTCCAGCAAAAAACCATGTTCTTACTCTGACATGTTCTATCACTGACCTGAAAAATGCTCATTTTTCCCCATTCTTTATATGCATCTTATGCTTCTTTCAATTAAAAATAAGAAGGGACAGCTTTGGTTTAGATATGCTTTTAAACACAGGTTGTACATGCGGTAGATGTCAGGCAGAGGTAGGGTTTGAAAGTTGGAGTTCGGCACCTGCAACACCCATGCTCTGCTTCATGAGCTCAAAATAGAAATGCTTTGATCACAGTTTGCTTTAGAGAATCAGCAGCTGGAGTATTAAGGGAGTTAGAAAGGATCAAGTTGAGCTCAAATGTATGTTTAATTTGGATCTGTGTGTATACCGTACACATGAAAAAAAAATCCAGGACATTTTTATATTCTTATTTCTTACTATAGTTTTGTATACACTCACTGGCCACTTTATTAGTTACACCTTCATCGTACTGGTTTGGACCCTCTTTTCCCTTTAGAGCTACTTTAATTTCTTTATAGCATAGGTTCAACAAGGTGCTGGAAATATTCCTCAGAGATTTGGATCCATGTTGACATGATAGCATCACACAGTTGCTGCAGATTTGTTGGCTTCACTTCCAGGATGTGAATCTCTACATCCCAAAGGTGCTCTCTTGGATTAAGATCTGGTAACTGTGGAGGCCATTTGAGTACACTAAACCGATGAAGTCATGTTCAAGAAATCAGTTTGAGGTGATCTGAGCAATTGTGACATGGTGTATGATATCCTGCTGGAAGACATTGTGGTCATAACGGGATCAGCATTGTCAGCAGCAATACTCAGATGGGCTCTAGCATTTAAACAGTGATTAGTTGGAAATGGAGCTCATTTCAGGCAGTATGTTTCCAGTGTTCTACTGTCCGACTCTGGTGATTCCATTTTAATTGTAGCCTCAATTTCCTGATCGTACCTGACAAGATTGGCACCTGGTGTGGTCTTCTGCTGCTGTAGCCCATCTGCCTCAAGGTTCAGCATATTTCTTGTTCAAAGATGCTCTTTGAACATGGTTGTAACAAGTATTTGAGCTATTGTTGCCTTCCTATCAGCACAAAGCAGTCCAGCCATTCACCACTTTCTCTTTTTTAAACCATTCTTTGTAAACCCTGGGAAAGCTGGGAAAATCCCAGCATATAAGCAGTTTCTGAAATACTCTGACCAGCCAGCCCTGGCACCAACAACCATGCCACGTTCAAAGTCACTGAAATAACATTTCTTACCTAATCTGCTTGAGTTGAAGGGCATTTATTTCACCATGACCTAAATGCGGTGAGGTCCTGCCATGTAATTGGCTGATTAGATATTTGTGTTAATGAGCAGTTGAACCCTAATAAAGTGGCCGTGAGCAGACAGATAAATTTGGGTTGTCGCTGCTGGTATGCTACTACGCAAGTAACCCCAGCGGAAGGGGTTACATGAAGAGGATGTGGGACCTGTGGAACCTTCGATACCCAGCATCCAGAGATAGAAGAGCTCGAAAAGATGTGAAGGGTGAAGGTAACAGCGGTCCCTGTGGTAATCGGAGCACTCGGTGCAGTGACTCCCAGCTAAGCGAGTGGCTCCAGCAGATCGCAGGAAGAACATCTGAGATTTTAAGCTGTGATGTTCTGATTCACAGCATGATTTTGTTTGTTTTCTTTCTTTTGTTTGCTTCTTATCCTGACCAACTTTACTCGACTGATGTTGTTTTTGTCTATAAATATCTGTTTTCTAAGTCACCTCATCTTGTCCCCTCTTCACATTCTGTGAGTCGGGCTGCAACAGTATGAACCACTAATCAATTTTGTCAGTAAATTGTCTAGTGACAAAGCAAACTATGAAGAGGAGATCAGTTCAACAGTTTACAGATCATTCATCACTCATGGCTGGATCAAAAAGAGGTTCACCCTCTTCTTAAAGGGTTGCAGCTTTTATCTGGGTTTTGCAGGATGAAAGCCTATGAAACCTGCAAATGATAACAACTTTGCAGTGCACTGCAGCAGTAATTTTCTTCCAAGTTTGCTTCTATGCTTTGCCTACAGGAAGTAGCTATTATTGCATAGGACATCCAGAAGGGGTCGCTGGTGGTGTATCTTCATCTGGTATGGGCGTTTTCTCTTCTGGTCTGAGGACAAACTCATTTCTGTAAAATTAGCTCCCTGTTTTTCAATGTGACAAGGAAACAACTATGGCTGCATCGCTGATAATCCTGTTACAGTAAATTCAAACAGCATTTTGCAGTATTTTAGGTTTGGTTTCTTAAGAAATTTAGCTAAGGAGCCAATAACTTTTTTAGGAACAAAAAAAGGCTAGAATTTGGTATATTGGCCTTGTTTTCACTGCTGCTTAACAGAAAAGTAGTCAGTGCAACTATTGTGGAACAGTTGATTTCTAAACACATGGACAAAATTGCTTCTGCATCTCTCAGCCAGAGATGTAGCTCTCTAAAAAAAATCCAAAAAAACAGCATCAGCATGAGTTATCTTCTCTAAAACCTCAGTTTCACAACAGTTGCAAAACAGGACAGTGAAAACTCTGCCACTGAGTAGACCACTTCACATGCTTTATTTCAGCACCCAAAATAATTAAAAACATCTTGATTTATTATACATGTACAAAATAAGTACAGAATCTCTCTTTTAAACCATGAAAGTGGGTCTGCTTCAAATTCTTTTTTAAGAAACCCTTCGCAAGAAAGACATCAACAAACAACATAAACAACAGGGTGGGAGATGTGTGCTGTTTGGTTTTTGTTTTGTTTTTTTAGTAAAGAGGAGTTTTCCACAGCGGCAAACAGACAGAAAGATCAACACTGAACACATGGGCAGGGAAAATGATATTGAACCAGACATATTTGCATGCATTACAATTGCAGTGATCACCTTTTCAGAGGACCTCTGTTATCAAACCAACACTTAAGAAGAAAACAATTGCACTGCATAGACAACAAGACAAGGAGTCAATTTAGTAGCACCAAAGGTTCTGCAGGCATTAAGTGGCAATGATTCCAGTACGACAGTGTGAGTTTCACCATCAAGCACCAATAGCTGGACCTCATTGAATCGGTAATAGCACCTTTGAATGGTTTTAGTGTTCCCCCAATAGACTTGTGGTGTGTGACATAGCAAAAAGTGGGGGTGATGTCTTGTTATGAGGTAGCCATCTACATTTTGCAATGAAGGTGAGCTTTTTAGTCTTGCTCTTTAGCTGGTGTTTGCTTTGCCTGCTTAGCGTTCAGGTGTTTTTCTCATTAATTTAGAATAAGAAGACACTTCACACTTTTTACAATTTATTTAACACCAGAAAAATGGTACATATCATTTGTTGTTTTCAATGTCCTTCTGCAGTGGTAGAAAATGGCAAAAGTCACCTGTGTTTCATTGCATGTGCAGATCTGGGTTGTTTTTTTGTTTTTCTTAATCTCCGGGGGGAAATTTTTACACAAGCATATATTATTTTCTTGTTGCCAGTGAAAACAAAAGATTCTTTTTAAAGTGTCCTCGTAGTTGGTTTCGTTTGAAGTAGCAGTCCCAAAAAAAACTTCTCATGATTGGAAAGACACAAACACTGTCTTCAGTAGAGTGGTTTTAAGCATGTGGACCAATGGCAGCCAAATGAATGCATAGAAAGAGGATTTAGAGATGACTGCTAGAAAAAAAAACAACAATGTCATGTCCATATTTCTTTCATTTTTACAAGAAGCAAACAGGGCCAACTTGGACGCCAAATTCCTGATCAGGTGCACCAACATCCATAGGAGCAATGTCAATGATGGGCAGGCGGGATGTTTTTGATGTCTTGTAGTCAATGACTGTCTTGCCCCATGTGCCAGTGTGTGACTGTGGAGAGAAACAGAAAGGAGAAAATGTCAGAGATTAGTTTCTCTTTTCTAATACTTGGATCATGTGCAAGTTTAGCCCTGGGGCAAAGAGAGGGCAAACTCACCGTGCAGCCATCCTCGCTGACACTGTATGTGAAGCGGCTGTTGCCCTCCGCTCTGATCTCGACGTCGTTGGATCCCTGGAGAAGCAGAGCCTTCTTCAGGTTGCCGGTGGCGGAATCCATGTAGGCGATGCTGTTCTTGCAGTGGTATGTAACGTTCTGAGAGGCCTGGTTGGACATCAGGCGCATGAAAGTCATCTGGATGTTGACATCCTCGGGATCAGCTCCATCGCTGCCATACTGGAACTGCGTGACGGAGGGAAGAGAAGCACGCATAGTGTCACAGGCCTAATAGTAAAGCATGAATACTGTCCATGTTTGTTCATTTTCTCTGTTTCCTCACCTGGAATCCACCGGTCATGGACTCGCTGAACCAGACGTGCTTCTTCTCTCTGATGTTCTTGCTGAGGTACCAGTTCTTCATGGGGATGGTGGACTCGCTGGGGTAGACACAAGTCTCACCAGTCTCCATGTTGCAGTGGACCTTGACGGCATCCAGAGCAGAGCCCTGGTTGGGATCAATCCAGTACATGCCTGTAATACAGGGACATTAAAAAAAGAAAGTTTCATGCTGTGCTCACCCTCATGTTATACTTTACCTAAAGGCTGTGTCAGAGAACTGATCTGCACTCACCGCTCTTCCACTCAGGGTGGCACATCCTCAGATCACGGCACATGCGGGCTGGGCTCTTCTGGGTACCGTCTGGGCTGCGGATCTTCTCGACCTTCTGTGTCAGGGTCTTAAGGGTGGTGTCAACCTCCATGTCACGATCGCGCATGACATTAGGATCATCAGCGCGGTAGTGGCCACCACGCAGGGGATCAGGGGCCTTCTCCTGAATAGGCTGGCTGACAAACTCAAATCCACTGCCAGGAGGTCCGGGAGGTCCAGGGGGTCCGGGAGGTCCAGGAGGTCCCTGTTTTTAGACACCAGGGGTTGTTTAACGTGTCTGAAGGTATAAGAATATGGATAAAGTAATGATAATTGCTCAACTTACAGCAGGTCCCATCTCTCCATTGCGACCACGAGGTCCAGGAGGTCCAATGGGTCCAGGCAAACCATTCACACCATCCTTACCAGAGGCGCCATTTGATCCAGAAGGTCCCTGTGGAGGAACACCAAATGATCACCTTTTGCCTTGAACCGATGGACAAATTCGAAGGAAAACTTTAAATAAAGAAAGTTTTGTGTCTGTTAACAGTTGTACTTACTCTAGGTCCAGCGGGTCCGGAAGCACCAGCAGGGCCTCTCTCTCCAGGGGGTCCCTAGAGACAGATGAGGATGCTAACATGAACTATGGTGTAACCAAAATATAGTAGAATAGAGAAAACATGTGATAAAATCAAGTTTAATATCTCCATAAATCATTTAAAAAGGGGAGACTGATTAACGTTGTATTTTATAAAACTTGATGATGTAAATATCCACCTGAACCTTAAATGCATATCAAGCTGTGGGTAACAGGATAAATGCAGCTATCAGCACAAAGTTTTTATTTCTTCCAAAGTGCTAAAGTGTTAACTGTTACTCACAGAAGGTCCGGGCAGACCAGATGCACCAGTGAATCCTCTGTGTCCCTTGTGGCCTCTCTCTCCAGCTTCACCAGCCTCTCCTCTGTCTCCCTTAGCACCAGCTGGACCCTGAATAAAAGAAACAGAAGATCCAGATGCCATCATCATCAGACAGTAATCATTCTTCTTGAATATGTAAAACTTTTCGTTTCATATTAATAATACATATTATACAATGAAAAACGTACACCAGGACCACGAGAACCAGCAGGGCCAGCGGGACCAGCAGGACCAGAGGGACCCTAAAGGAAAGAACGATATGAACATTCAGAAAAATCACAAGTGTGTTCATTTTGTTTAAATGTGATCAAGGTAGCTACAAAGTGGACTTACACCCTCTCCACGGTCACCAGTCTTGCCAGAGGGGCCGACTCCACCAGGAGCTCCAGGAGCACCAGGAGGTCCAGGGGGACCAGCCAAGCCAGTCTCACCACGGTCTCCCTATGAGTACACATTTCCGGTGAGAAAATTGTTTCTTACATCTCAATTTTATCAAATTAGCTAGATAAATGGGGTTACCTTAGGGCCGGAAGGACCATCACGACCAGGTGCACCATCATGACCAGGAGATCCCTGTGGAGGTAAAGCAGTAAAGCTGTTTGCCAGCGAAACTGAATTTGTGTGAATTGTGAGTGCAGTAGACTGATTAGCCTGATTAATGGTGAGAATACAGAAAAATGGGACTTCTTACCTCACGACCAGCCTCTCCAGTTGGACCAGACAGTCCAGGGGGTCCAGCAGGTCCAGGGGGTCCGCGCTCACCAAGAGGTCCAGATGATCCCTGCTTTCCAGGCTCACCCTAAAGAAAGTGCATAAGAGGTCAGTCCTCTAGATGCCTGTGGATGCCCTGTGCAGACCTGAACCTTTCTAAGCACCACCCAGAGATAGAGAGACGCATATGAGAACCCAAATGTTTAATGTGATCAAATCAGACATTAGTTGGTCTTTCACCTTTAGTCTGTGTGATGTCAGATGGACAAAAGGCAAACTGTTGAATATTTCCCAAGGAATATTGTAATATTGCCATGTCCTTACACAAGGATGCTTTATTTAACATTGTATGTGTCCCAAATTCCTTGCTACTAATTAGATATTTCATAGTGAATTGCTCTTTGCAGTACTAGCTATTATTCCTATAGCCTACATAGTGTACTCAAAGTATTCCACAATGCCTTACAAAAAGTAGTGTGCAACCAAATGCTCAAATGACAAAGGGCAGAGCATGACAATATAGACTCCAAAATATATTTGACCTAATAATTTAATGGGAAAGTGTACTATATATAATGTGTGTTTATCACAACAAATGCATGCTGTTACTTTGATCTGTCATGTTTTAAGTGATGTAATTAACAGGGTCAAGAAAATGAACCAAGTAGTCTAAGTTTTTTTTTTTTCTATTTTCTGGTTGAGCTCACTGTATTGTCCCCTACACAGAACCCCCTAGATAAGCAGACGTGAATGTTTTCAGAAACAAACTCACAGATGGTCCAGGCAGACCAGGGAAACCACGCTCTCCACGCTGTCCAGGGAGACCTACAATACCACGCTGTCCAGCAATACCTTGGGGTCCAGGGATACCACCGGCACCCTGCACATGACGAAATACGGTTAGTTACGTTTTAGACTTCCAAAAAACACACAGAAAATCTATTATGGAACAACAGGGTAACAGTCACTTACAGGGGCTCCATCAGAGCCAGCAGATCCTTTCTCTCCACTAGGTCCTGGGGGTCCAGCAGCACCAGCCTCACCAGGGCGGCCAGCAGGGCCAGTCTCACCACGACCTCCCCTTGCTCCATCTTTGCCAGTAGGTCCTCCGGGTCCAGGAGCTCCGGCAGCTCCCTGGAAACAACACACAATATTATGGTAACATAAAAATCATTGTTCCAGTATAACATGATAAATAGCATTAAAAATTATCAGAAACTCACAGCAGGGCCAGGGGGTCCAACTCTTCCAGCAGGTCCAGGGAAACCAGTAGCACCCTAGAAAGACACACAACCAAACCAAATACATGATTAATGAAACTTTAAACAACTTAAGTAACAGTAACTGCAAATAATCTCATTGAGTTTCTAAGTCAGAGTGTCAAAAGAAAAATATGAATGAATACTCACAGGGGAACCAACACTACCACGAGCACCTTTGGGTCCAGGAGCTCCAGAAGGTCCCTGTTGACAGAAATATTTGCAAGTGAGGTATCTAATACCAACAATACTAATTAAAAAAATGTGAATGTGTACGTAAACAGTATATACAATTCATTATGAACACAATAATGAATCTACAGTGCAAAAAACCCAAAAACATTTAATTCCATTTATTTTATTCCATTCATTATACCATACTACAAATCACAATGAGGGTCAATCTACCTGAGGACCAGCAGCTCCAGAAGGTCCGGTAGGTCCAGGAGGACCAGCATCTCCCTTGGGTCCACTGTCACCACTCTCTCCCTTAGCACCAGGCTGACCATCAGCACCCTGAGGTTGGAGGAGAAAAGAAGAAATGCATCAATACATGGCTTTTTTGGGGGGTCTCAAATCTAATCCAAAGTCAACAAATTTGTTTAGTATTTTTAATTTTTTTAAGCATCTAAATTAGTAAAAAAAGGGGCTTACAGGAGGTCCAGCAAATCCAGCAGCTCCAGGAGGTCCAGGCTCACCACGGTCACCCTGTTGGAGTAATAAAGAAAGGTCATTCAGTCATAATAATCTGCATATCAGAGTTATAAATATTTTGATTGTTTTCCCCAGGGTTAATCTGATTTTGAGTTTAGAAAATAACTTACAGGGGAACCACGAGGACCAGTAGGTCCAGCAACTCCAACAGCACCAGGCTCACCCTAAAACCAGAGGTGAAGGAGAAAAAAGGGGGTCAGCAGGCACACTGGTTGCTAATCCCAATCACTTGTTTTATGATCAATGACACATGCAGATAAACCACATTAAAGCCAAAATTAACAAGTAAAGCATTGAATTTCTGTTTAACTCATGGTTGATCTTATTACCTTATATTATTGCATTAATTTGACATGCTTTTCATCATGTTTAATATAATTATGAAATTGACTTATGCATACTGTAAGTGTGACTAAAAATGTTGTAACACTACTAACAAATTTCACTCCAGAGATGAACATCGAATGAAGAAAAGGTCCTGGAAAATTATGAAATCTGAACAGCAAATATTTGAAGGCCAAAACCATTTTTTTGTCCAATCTCACCTTCTCACCCTGAGCACCATGAGGTCCGGGGACTCCGATAGGACCGGTCAGACCACGTGGGCCATCTTTGCCAGGGGCACCGTCAGCTCCCTTGCCACCAGACTCACCCTAAAAAGAGAAAGGTTACAAAAAGTTACTTGTGTTGATATTAAAACTACACTCAAATATGAGAACCCAGTTACAGTGATTTGAATCATTACAACTAACCCATTTCTAGAGTAATTAAATCTATATTAAATATTTGGAAAACATGATATAAGATTTCACATGATATAACAGGCATAATATATAAGATATTTTATCTTCACTGAGCTTAAAAATATTTAATGATGAGAAAATCAAACTGTGCACGCCTTTTTCTTTTTATAAATGGGATTAGTGTGATACTCACATTCTCTCCCTTGGCACCGGGGAGACCAGCGGCTCCACGCTCACCAGGCATTCCCTGCATACCGGGGGCTCCCAAACCACCGGGGGCACCGGCAGCACCAGGCTCTCCCTGGGTACACACAAAAACAGGAAGACTCACGTTGTTATCCAGCTAACACAGGTCACTGGAGCTCAACAAATGAACCATGTTGGTTGCAGCATTTTCTAGTTTCTCTAACTCATGGGTGAATTGTTTTCAACATATGGGCTACACTTTATAGATTTAATTGCCTTAGTTCAGAGGTTTATTACATTTTCAGTATTTAACACTGAAACCTACATTTAAAAATATTACAGCAAAATAAATGCCACCGAAGTGAAGATATATCAATGTGTTAACTTCACTCAAACCTGCAAAACTAAAGTGAAGAATTATCTTTACAGGCTTGGCATTACAGGCTGATTACCACCAGGTGATGGGTGTTAATGTGTTTTTCTGCATGTCTGATATCTCTCTCTGTTGAATCTGAAGCTCAGGTTGTTTCTGTCATAAAAGCAAATATAAATTGTCCATAAAGTCACCTGTGGATGAAAAAAACAAAAACATACTGCCTCACCTTTACTGCTAAAATGAGCAAATATTCTGCTTTGTTTGTAAACATTTATCTTTAGCAGTTTCTTTAAACCTTAAGCATGTGAAGCCATAGACTAATGATAACATGTTGAGGCAGAAAGCTTTCTCTATATGCTCTACGTATATTATTGTTTATTCTTGAAATGAAAGAATATATAAACAAAATGCTAAAATTACCTTTTTTTAAAGTACATAGGAGATTAAATCTATTGGCTTCATAGTGTGGTGGGTTACACCTTTACCTAACAGGCAAAAGGTCCCTAGTTTAATCCCAGGAGGAGATTGGGGCTGCAACAGGAACCCTGCATAAGGATCTACCAAATCAAATATGTAGTGACAAAAACAGACCTGCAAACTAAGCTACAGTATACGGGAGTGTGTTTTTTTACATTTAATAGTGTTGCACAGCAGCTACAAACAGTAGATAATTTTTTATATGCTAATATTGTGCTCGTCATGATTGTGAGTGATATAAAATAATATCCCGGTGAGGTCTGGGTTGAAAAACATGTCCTCTATGTTTCAAATTCAAATAAATAGGAATATGACAAATGTTTCAGAAGGGAAAAAATTACAGTTCCTATGCAACATAAATAACTTGCTTGCTACTTTCAATAAATAGTCTTTCAATAGATATGATTTGTCTTGGTGCCATATCCACTCTGAACATCTGATTTTTAATGAATGTGTCATTTAAATGTCCTGGTAAGCTGGTTTATACTATAAAAAAAAAGAACTTTAAAACAGAGGACAGAAATATTGAATAGTTTGCCCTCCTTGTTTTCTGAGAAAAGCTGGGATTAGAAACATAACTTGATAATATGTTGCACTGTTTTTTATGAGCCTGAGTAAATATGTGTTTGGTTTTTGGTCATTTACAACTTGACATCAGGTAGATTTTTCAATTTTATTTCTGTGCCATTTCAAAAAATGGACTGGATTTGACACTCAGCAAAAAAAAGCAATTTCAAATGCCAAATCAGTCGAGTTTCTTCATTGTTTAGAAGTTTTTCAACCTACCTTAGGTCCATCGTTACCAGCAGGTCCAGGAGAACCACGGGCTCCGGTTGGGCCAGCAATGCCAGGTCCACCACGCTCACCAGGGAATCCTCTGTCACCCTGAAGGAAAGAAGGAACTCATCAGCCACAAAATTTTGCCAGTAAGTTGATGTCTACCGCAGGAGCTGAAAATGGTTTGCTTCTGCAACAGAGGGGATACTCACTCTTGGTCCAGATGGGCCAGAAGGTCCTGCCTCACCAGGAGCACCCTGAATGAAAGAAGGAGCGGGGAGAGGGTTATGACGTCTGACAGAAGGGGGAAAAACCTGGTTCTAGTGTGTGCTTTGTAACTGACTACGTACCTGCTCACCAGGCTTGCCAGTCTCACCAGTAGAACCTTGGGGTCCAGGAAGTCCCTGCACAAGGACGAAAGGTACAGTGTTTTGGGGTTATCAACTGATGTTATGACACAACAATACATATGAGAGCGCTGTGGCCGTTGGAATGATGTCTAAAACCCACCTGGAATCCAGGAGATCCAGCGGGTCCCTGCTCTCCTTTCTCTCCAGCAGGTCCCTAAACAAAAAGAGGAGAACAAAATGATAGGATGCAAACTCTGATTCACCTTAACTATCAGCCGTATAAAAGATACAACTATGGCTTCTGTCCTCTGATACATGAAAATACTCAAATGCTATGCAAACGTAATTATTTCTATTCAATAATGCAGATAAGATACATACAGCGGGGCCAGAAGGTCCAGGAGCACCAACATCACCGTCTTTGCCTGGAGCACCCTGTGATTAAAAACAGCCAAATGCTCAACTGTTACACTCTGTTTCCACTATTATTTTGATATATACCGTTTTTAATGGTGGGACTTTTTTAAAAAGTACAAGTACTTACAACAGCGCCAGCAGGTCCAGTTGCACCTCTCTCACCAGGTTTACCAGCATCACCCTGGTAAAAAGAAATAAGTGCATATTTATATCTGCCACATGGGGAAATTCTGCTCTAACTAATTTCTATGAACTAAAAAGAAAAATCACATTCATGACATCTGGAAAGACAATAAGCAGAAAAGCTCTGTTAACTCACAGATGCTCCCTTGGGTCCGGGGAATCCCATAACTCCAGGCTGTCCTCTGGCTCCAGAGGGGCCAGGAGGTCCAGAGCGACCATCTTGTCCAGGAGCACCCTAGAAATAAAAAAAACAAAACAAAAAATGAAAATCTAAGAGTGATATAGCATATAACATATGTTTATTTGAGGTTCAGTACTTACAGCAGGTCCAGCTTTGCCATCAGGTCCAGGGCTTCCAGGGCTACCAGTCACACCCTGAGGAGAACAGTTCATGTGTAAGATTCATGACCAAACAACACAGAAATGTTGCATTTGTAGAAACACATTGTCTTGCTAACCTTGAGTCCAGGGGCACCAGGAGCACCAGGGCTTCCAGACTCACCAGTGACTCCCTGAGCTCCCATTGGGCCGGGGCCACCACGCTCACCTGGGGCACCCTGTAATATAAGTTAATATAAGATCTAGAAGCTGTGATACTGGATACAATTTATGACTTAAATGACCAGTAATGGTCCCTATGGCCTATTTGTTTAGCTATCCCGTTACCTGATAGGTTTGAATAAGTTTGAGTAAGGTGGCTGAGGGATGAATTTAATTGACCAACTCACCTTGCCACCAGCACCTCCATCAGCACCAGGGAAACCACGAGCACCAGGGGCACCCTAATGGAAGAACAGAGAAACCGACCATGTCATTAAAAGGGAAGTAGGTGTTGGGCTCCAACTACTAAGATGAATCCCCGTGGGAATTTAGCACACTGTAAATTCAGAACACTTTGTAGAAAAAGAAATCAAAGGGTTTTAACATGGGCATTTTCAATTAAAACATAATGAATGATGGTGAGAAAGTTTTGGTTATTTTAATGCTGTTTTCCATAAGGCACACAAAAAGCAACACTAAGTATCCATGAGAAATTTCACATGGTCGAAGATAAAGAGGGACAAACATACACGCTCTCCAGGGGGTCCACGGGGTCCAGCACCACCAGGCTCTCCACGAGCTCCTCTCTTTCCCTCCTCACCAGAGGGGCCAGGAAGTCCCTGAATTCCAGCGGGGCCCTGCAAAAGAAAAGAAATTTCATTAAACCAAGCATGAATTTATCATCCTGGCAAGATGCAGTGAAAACCATTCTCGCTCAATGTATTTTGAAGCTTACAGGCTCTCCCTTGGCACCAGGCTCTCCCTTAGGACCAGAGGGACCAGGGTCACCCTGTTGGCAGAAGCATACACATTTCATTTAGCCGTCAGGTAATCTAGGATCTATAAAATACTGACAAAAACCTCAAATCAATTGCCAACGCACATTGTTACCCTTAGGGCCAGGAGCACCAACAGCTCCCTGAGCTCCAGCAGGACCACGAGAACCGGGGAAGCCAGGAGCACCAGCAATACCAGCAGCACCCTACAGATGGAGAATGTGGGGTGTAAGCACACTTCATGTGCAGGATTGAAACTGAATAAATGTAATCATTGTAAATGATACTTACAGGAGCACCCTTAGAACCAGGGGAACCATCAGATCCAGGAGCACCCTGTTAAAAGAGGAATAATATAAAATGTTGAAAGTGTTCAGCATTTTCTTATTCTAACATCTAAAATAGATGTGATGGTATGTTTGAGTTTAGTAACTACTCACAGCAGGTCCAGCGGGTCCAGCAGGTCCGGGGTTACCAGGCTCACCACGTGCTCCCTGGGGTCCCTCAGATCCACGGCCTCCTGGAGCACCAGTCTCTCCCTGTGCACAAAGATAAAAATATTTCCTAAATCTGCACCTCCAATATTATGTCCGTGCTCTGATAAAGGAGGAGACCACACTGAACATCAGAAGCATAATTTAAAGATTAAATATTATATACACACATAAATATCACTCAAAAGACAGGCGATATTCTATCAAAACTGTGGTGTATTGCTCTTGTCTATACAAGTGGAAAATAAAATGTATTTTGAGCGTAAAGCATACACCTAACTATATTATTTATGAAGGAATTTGAGCACAAATAATGTGTGTTTATAGAGACATTACAGTACCCACAATAATCCTAAAGTGGTTTGTTTTATTTATCTAGAAAGACACTTCAAACTGCATGATTGTTCTGTCATCATGACTGCTTTTTCTTAATCTCCTCCTCTTTATTCCTAAAATAAACCAGGAATTTGTGACTTCATAGTAGGTGAAAGTTACAGGATATTTTAAATAGATCCTTCGGTAATGGCATCAGGAAGGAGAGGCAGCAGAGATTAAGGGGCCATTAGAAGCCTACCGATGCCATCTGGTGGTTAGACTGTTCACCTGAAGTATACAGTATTAGGCTAAATATGCTATTAGCAGTTTTACAGCTTGGGCAATAGGCAACAATCCATGCTAACCTTGGAGCATATTGTAATTCAAATGGCCTGAGGGTGAAATCTGGCCAGTGCCAAGAAGCTTCAGGCATTCAAAGAGCTTTACAGACCAAATGTGTAAGAAAAGAGTGAAGTGGGTTAAGCAGAGACCTTTCTCATGGGAGAGGAGAGTTTGAATTCCAGGCTAAGAGTTAGCCTGGAATTCAAACATGCATGAAATTGTTAACAAATTTCTCATTTGGGGAGATTCTATGTTTCTTGAGTTAGATGTCTGTAGCTTTTACACGATTCTTACTAGGAAGATGACAAGGCATAATCACACAGAGTCCCTGGAATGTCCTACTAATAAGCTACTAATAATTGGGGAGGTGATGAGACACCTAGTGAGGGATTAAGGGGATAATAGGTTAAAATATTGTCATGTTCCTCCAAAGCTTTCCTTGGCTACCTAAATTTTGAGGTTAGAATTGAGAGAGCTTTACTGTCACCATTATCTAATGGTGATAAATATAAAGGTCAATCAGGAAAGCTATTATGATATTATATGTAAACTCTTTTGGGTGACTTACCTTAGCACCAGCACCGCCAGGGAATCCAGAGGGGCCAGCAGGTCCGGTAGGTCCCTGAAATTTAATATACAGCATATTAAGACACAATACAGAGCTACAAAAATTGTGATAAATTGATTGGAGAGCTGAGGCAGAATCCCTTGTTTATGGTATGAATCTCTTACTAAAGCATATTGTGGTGAGATCACTGAACACATTTAAGTTATAGTCTCGAATGAATTTGAAATGAATAATCCAAAATGCAGTACTTACAGGAGGACCAGCAGGACCGGTGTTGCCATCATTACCACGAGCACCCTGCAGAGGAGAGAAGAGATTACTTCAAACATTTTCAGATCCAGCCAATAGTAAGACACTAAACATGAGAGAAGAACACAACCATCTTCCAGCTTTTGTGTTGTTTTTCAGTAGTAATTATGGGTCTTTTAATAAGTGACTAGGGAGAGGAAAAGTGCTTACAGCAGGGCCGGGAGCTCCAGGGCGGCCTCTCTCTCCGGGAAGACCACGAGCACCCTAAAAAAGACAAAAACAAACCAAGGTCACAAGAAGGTTTGGTCTAGTTTTTGAAGATATGTGTTGGAAAAAATGGAAGTGCTGCATCTGAACTATTATTACAAAACAGCATTTAATCCTTAAAATGATTCATATGTCAACAACTTGATTAATGGGAGCAAAAACATACCATGGCACCGGGGATACCATTCTCACCAGGAGCACCAGCCTCTCCCTGTAAACAAATACAGGAAGAAGACAAGAGATCAGCTTTAAATTGTGGTTTCATAATGATGCAGACTAATATCATTTCACAATGAAATGCCATCATTGTGAAATCTTACCTTGGGGCCAGAAGGTCCAGAGTCTCCCTTGGCTCCATCTAGACCGCTGAAGCCCTACAAAGAAAATTAGTGAGCATTTTAAACTCAGTCACCACTCATAACTGTTTAAAAGTGATTTTTTTTTCGTCTTTTTATTACTATTCAGACTCACTCTGTGTCCCTTGATGCCTGGAAGTCCAGGGGTGCCAGGGAATCCACGAGCACCCTGCATGAGAAAAAGAAGAACGGTGTGAATAACTTCGGCTGCATTTGGAAGGTAGCACAACATGTTCAGGAATGGAAAACTGAACATAATGGATAAATATGTGGAAATTAATATATTCATGAATCAAAAATTGGCACAGCAACTTGTTTGTCCCTATATACATGCTGACTAACAGCTTTCTCATAAATGTCAGTTTAGGTTTCATTTTTGACCTACCATCTCCTGACCTTTGCCCTAGTGGGAACCACTCACCTGAGGTCCGGCAGGTCCGCGCTCACCGGGGCGTCCAGATTTGCCAGCCTCACCCTGTTGTAAACACACAGAGACGATGAGGAATATGAAGTAAGCTTGTGCAAGCAAACAATCAACAAAAACAATTACAGACTTCAACACATTTAAAAGAACAACAATATCTATTTAGTGTAAAGGGAAGCAATGTTAGCTATGTGTCCCTGTTAGCTAGGCATGAAATTTCTGTATGAAGTGTCCGAGCAAACAAGCATAGATACGGAATAAAATTATCAATAGATCACTTACATCATCTCCGTTCTTTCCAGGGGGACCAGCAGGACCACGAGAACCCATTGGACCCTAAAAACACCAATAAATGAGTGGATTAGCGAAACACACTGATGGCTATTTTGAGCAAGTGTCTGAATATGATCTGTGCTGCTCTGGGTGTAGAAGAGGGAATTGATTGGCATGAAAAAAGTGATTAGTGTCAGTAGGTCAGTGATTAAAACAGGAAGTAGAATACAGGAAGTATTCTGTCTAAAGACTTTCTGGGGTTCGCAACTGACTTTTACACTAGCTCGAACTACAAAACACAGCACAGAGGCGTGCTGTGGTCAGCAAAGACAAAACGAGGGAAGCAAAGGTTTAGTGGAACGTCATGTATACTCACAGAAGCTCCGGGCTCACCAGGCTCTCCAGGAGGTCCAGTGAAACCCTGAGGACCCTGAGGGACAATGACAGAAACATATCAGTGCAATAGCTTTAAAGTATTCATTTTCCTGTTTTACATCTGAGGTGAGAAAACATGTAGGGAAGAAATCTCTGGCCTGTTGTAATTGCATGGTTTTACAATAGCAGGGAATACTTGGACTACCATTTATTTAATAGAGAAATACTTACAGGGGGGCCGGAACCTCCAGGAGGACCACGGGGACCCATAGGACCCTATTGACAAAGGCAGAGAAGAAGCCAATAAATACTTGCACCTATATATAATTATCAAATGAAGGTATTTTGAGAGAGATAAAACCTACTTACTATTGGGCCAGGAACAGGTGGGCCGCTAGATTTTGAGGGGTCAGAATATTGAGGAGAGAAGTTCTGTGGGGGGAGCACACAAAGAGTTAATCACCGGACCTCAGGGTACAGTTACTGACCCAATGTAGTGGAAGACAACAGAAGAGCATAAAAAACTTTGCACAGCACACCATCTTCCCCCCTACTGTTAGATCACTGTTGTAGTCACTTGCTAACGCACATCCTAAAGTGTAAAGATTCCTTCTCTAAGGTAGGAATGGGATGTTCTGTATGGAAATTAATATGATCTATTCAAACATGGGCATTTTAAACTAGTATGTATCCTTTTATGTCTCAGTTCAGGTCACTAGGCCTGTTAGATAAACCTCAAGCACTCTACACTTTGAGACGTTAATGTGAGGAGAAGGGAGCTGTCAGTCCTCTCAGTGCTGAAATACACATGGAGGAACTGTCCCAGCTTTTGCTCTCTGGCATGAAGTTCGATCTTCAGCACCTTGATTATTAAATTGGCGTTCAGTATAGAACTGAAGAAAATCCATGCCAGATGGCAGAAGTAACACGGAAAAATGAGATGGGTCTCATTTGTCATCAACAAAACTCAGTCCCTGTCTTGGATGTTCTGATGTGGTGCTACTTACTCCGCCAAGGCCAGGGGGGCCAGGGGGGCCAGGGGGCCCAGGTAGGCCAGGATCGCCAGGAATTCCATTAGCGCCGGGATAGCCAGGAGGACCCTGGAGGAAAAGGATTAATTAGCAATATTCAGGGCTGATTATTTCAGTTATTTTTTCTAATTTCACAAAGCTGAATAACAAATATAAAGGGTTTTAATGTAAATTCTATACGTTACAATATAAAGCAATAAAAAGCAGAACTGATGTAGTGCTGTTTTAAGAACTTAAAACTAAAAGCTTCTAAGTTGGCCTAATGTTTCTCCTCCTCCTCCAATTTCTCTTTAATGACTTGTGAAGTTTGGAATGACCTTTTGACCTTCTGACCTAGTTATCAAAGGTCATCAGTAACAAGCAGCTTCATCAGAAAATCAGTTCATCAAATCAGTTTGTGAGGGCTCACTTAGCTGATGCATAGTGATATTGTGTACATTTGGACATTTTTAGCTAGTGAAAAATATAGGAAACAAAATGTTCTCCTATATAAATCCTTCTAAAAACAAATACAACCAGCCACCTGTTACGTAGCAAATATGGTGATTCAAAAGATTTGGATTAAAATGTTACTAAAGCTGAATAAAATATTATTATGTCTCGTGAGAACAACAACAAAAAACCAACCCTCTTTGTTTCAACGAATGTCAGAAGAAAATCATAATTTTGAAAGAGATAACAGACCCTTTGTCAGTTTTAAACAGACAAATGGTCACGTTTGTCTTAAAGCATATATTTATTATAATTATTACAAAAAGCTTATGTGTCACTTGTACTGACAGACAAAAAGAAGATGTCTTGAATACTGTGAATATTTTTAATACTTTAAATATTGCGGAACCTACCGGGTCTCCCTTGGGGCCAGTGGGTCCTTCGGGAGTTGACTATGGACAGACAGAAAACTGAAGTTAGGCTAATTCATATACAACATAATTAGATATAATAATAATAAACAAACTAAATTATTATGACACATGCACCTAAGACTAATAAAAATAATAATAAACAAAAGGGAAAGGTACCTCAGTATAATCTTGACCTGGAAACAAACAGAAAAAAAAATGTCAGCACCTCTTTAATGTTCATAGGAGAGACATTTATTCATATTTAAAGATAATGGAAAAGGTGAAAGTGATGGGTAACTCTATGCAATAAGTTGTCTGTAGTTATTTGTGAGTCAGGGCTGAATCATCCATGAAATGCTATATTTCTCATGATTATTAACTCCAAATCAATTTAAAACTTAACTGCTAAGTAATTTTTCCAGTGGAAAAAATAAGGGAGTAGGTATAAGTTCTGCAGAACCCTCTACTTTCACTGCATAGGTGGACTGAATGGGAAATTATATAATCATTGCCAAACTTTGCCAAAGAGAAGGGATAATCCATTGTTAAAAGAATTCACATTTAAAAATTTAGGGATCAAAACGTAATCCAAAATTATTCGGTTCTGAATGAAAAATCCTTAAACAAGCAGGCAGATAGGCAGGCAGGAAGGCTGAGGGCCATGAGTCCTTTTGAGGGCAGAAAGCCATGGCTGGTCAAAGATGGAGCAAAGTGGGTGGTGCCACAAAGCTAAATAAAGCTCGGAATTGGTGACTAGTACCATCAGGGCAGATAGGGCAGCACTCTCCGTCTGGAATAATGGGATCGGCGCAGTCGGATGTGTCCTCACAGATCACCTCGTCGCACATGACGGTTCCGCTGTCGCAGACGCAGATCTGGCAGGGTTCTGGTTTCCATACATCCTTGTCGTTGTACAACTGTCCATCTAATGTGCAGCTGCCTAATGTTCCTGAGACAAGAAAATCACGATGAGTTAGGCGATAATGTGATGAGAACAAACGTTCTAGAAGTTAGTACAACCAATTTGTGTTTAGATTCGGGTAGTTTGCATTTGCTACAGCTGCACAGGTGTACATTATGGTGGATGGGCTTTTGCTTAAAGACTGTATCAAATTCATATAAAAGATTAAGGGAGCTAGTGCCACGTAGACCAGACTCTAAATAACACAAACACAAAGCTGCCATATTTTATATAAAAATTGTGGGCAATATTTAATAGACTGTTATTTACCTTAGAAAATCGTGTGTTTGGTGACTGATTTGTGATCAGGAAACGAGCATATAATAAAGTCTAACATCCACGCACATCTACAGGAACGCCATATAATTTGAGCTTGTCAAATATAGAAATTCTGGCTGCAGAGAGATAAGAGGTAGTAGAGGTCTGTCCAACTGTCCTACTTAGATGGTCCCTCCTAAAAAAAATTTGATTATAACTCTGAACGGAAACTTTCGTTGGGCCTACTCGGATGTCAGGCGGTGGATATGAGGTTGGGCCACAGAAATGGGAGGATGAATGCACAGTTCCAGTATTTGCCACAAAGTGGCGCTGTTACCCTGCAAAAGAACACCTTCCGCGCCCTCCCAGCTTTGGTGATTAATTGACGTCTAGACTGGCGTTTTTAACGGTCGACGTCAGACTTAAGCGATTTTTCCATTCTCGCTTTTTTCAGGTAACCATGTCCAGTTTTACACAACCTGGAAAAACGTTTATTTCAGTGTGCTTCTTAGACATTACTGCAGAAGTTTGATCTTTTCGACTGAAACAGTAATTTCTCACACTTGATTACCAAACAAATTTCTGTCTGCTCTCTTTTGATGCGTTTTTGGTGAACTGTTGATTAAGGATCAGGTTTTACAGGCTTTGGCGCACGCTTATCAGCTATGATGCAACCTTATAAAACTAGGGAAAACTGCTTTCCAGACAAAACAGATATATAAGATTTGTTTGATCTAAATTTTCTTCATGCGTGTGCTTCAGATCTCATGGAGCCATTGTCCTGTCACTGCGCATCAGATACAATGCAGCTGTTCCCTTCAGGGCTGCACTCCAGCAGGAGGACGCACACTGAGCATGTATCTGCACGCCAGTAAAAGGAGCAGACAATAATGGAAAAATCCAGTCTATAAATTCCTACTCGCTTCCAAGTCCCCAAAGAAACCACCAAAACGCCTCACTGTGTAACAACTTTCACCATGTCTGCCCACTGGAGTCGGGTATCCCGCAAACTGCTCAGCATCCTTTGCTGGCTATCCACATCCCGAGGGTGCCAACGCTCCAAAAACAACTCAAATCAATGTTTGAAAGTGATACTTACTATCATCCTCGCCTTGACCTCTCGCCAAAAGCACTGTTGCGCTGAGCAAAAGCGCTAACCGAATATCCACAAAGCTGAACATGTCTAAATATTAGACATGTAGATTCTTTGCGGAAAAGGGGAATCCTCTATCTCCTCAGACACCACTCATACACGGTAGGGTCCGGTCTGTGTGTAACTCCAATCCAGACCCTAGCAGAAACTCCCTACTGCCTAAACAAATGAGTTAACTTGGCTTTTATATGCCTAAACTTTTGGGGAGGTCCTGTGCTCAGCAGATAACTTGTACATGTTCAAGTCAGAGGCCCTCCTTCATCAGAGAGATGGGCCGTCTTAGAACATGTCAAACAAGTTCACGTTTCAGCTCAAACGTGGATGATGAGGAAAGGCATCATTTACACGCCGGCTCTCCACCGCGCAGACGTGTTTTATCTTCTTAACGCTCCGTGGATTTTCTTAATTGACACTCCTGTTGAGGCGTTTTGTCTTTTCCGTGTTCATCGATATGCTGAGCAGCTGTTTGCTTTCAGATGTGCAGGAAGTTGAGTTCTTTTTCATTGTTTTATTTCATGATTAAATTTTTTTTTAAAATTATTTTATATATGTAAAGGGTTCAATGCAATGTTTGAGGAATTCAGCCGAAGAGAAGTTTGCTTAATTTGCGCACGAAGAGTAACAAGATTGAACAGGATGTTTTGGGGCTCCTTACATGTTTGTAGAGAAACATTTCGTGTATGTATATGTAAATGTTTTTAATTCAAGTAAATTTATACAACCTTTAGCTGAAAGGAATTCCTTTTATGGCGTTATGGTCCATTTCTTTTTTCTGGGGGCCTAAGCACTTTTGAGTATCAAGCATCTGCAGGACATTGCAGATTAACACCAGTGTTCTGTGTGTCCAGAACATATGTGTTCATGTCCAAATAAAGTATTTTACATAGATGTATTACATCCAGTTACAAGTATAAGTAACTGCAAGTTTAATGCCTTCACAAAATATTAATATATTATAACCCATTATGTTTCCCCTAATTATCTTAACTCTTCCTCAACCAGCAATAACATTGCTTACAGATTTGGTGTTCTGTTGGCATTAGCAACAATCAATAAGAAAGATTAACACAGTTTGAAAACATCCATGTTTCTGTATCAAAAGCCCCCATTCCCCTAAAAACATGGGACATCCCATGATGTTAGAGATAGAGAAGGAGGGGGGAGAGAGAGAGAAGAAAATCTGGCAAGTCCACAAAGCAGTCTGCTTGAACTGTGGACACGTTGCAGCTTCTACAACTACAGTGTGGCCCAATCTGACCTTTCATTTACTTTGTCTCTTTCTGCTTCATCTTTTTTGTTTGTTTGTTTGTTTGTTTTTTACACATTCAAGCTATCTTGTCCTCCACTAACTGGAAACAGTAAAGATATAAGATACAATATTGATGATACAATGACGATATAGGAGATTCCATCAGAAACTATCACAAGAGGAAAAAAGCATGTAAGATAGTCGATTTAGCATTGGAAAAAAAAAATAAGTTGTTGAGGGGTTTTTTCAGTTTTGTCATCCACAAATTAAAGGAAATCTTTTAATTTGAAAAAACCTCATACCAACATAAAAAAGTACAATGCATACTGCAGTGAAGGTAAGGCCCATGGCTATATACTAGATAGTATCTATCATTCTACCTAGAGCAATAAAAACAGAAGAAAAACATAAAAACAACATAACAGTGCAAACAAGGCCCAAAACCACCATGTCAGCTATTGTAAAGAATTGCTCCTATGGTAACTTATTAAACCTGAAATTTAAAAATAGCATATAATTTTTTATATGTTTTCCTATTCATAGTTAGGCTACTTTATAGTATCTGACTCAACAGCAGACTTAAATTCTAGTTTCATACGAGCTAGCTACGATGCCGTAAACAGAATAAAAATCGTCTTGAAAATTTACAGAAGCATTACTTAAGCTTAGTCAATATTTTTTAATGCTACTCTGAAGAAGTGCATATTTGCATGTAGACAGCATGAGATAAATTGTCAGATTGCATAAATCTTCACAGGTTTTATATTTATTCAGCAGTCTGGATGATTAAGGGGGTTGTTTTGTGATTTTGTATTAAGTAAACAGATTTGTATAGAATCTTTTCCTCATATATTCCAAGCAGGTTATGTACTCAAACACCTGCTAATAAACATACAGCTTTCAATTTTACTTTCAGAGCCAACTTGAAAGTTTTCTCTTTACCCTCAGGAAGGTTATTTGTTCTCGTAAGTTACAGCTTATGTTATGCATCTGTGCAACATCTACTGGCTTTCTGAGGTCAAAGATACTGATTTGTAACATAAATGAGAATACTGTAAAAAATAAAAAATAAATAAAAAAATTTAAAAAACCTGATATTTTAACTTAAAATAAGAGTTTACGAGACAACAATTTGTGCAGCATATTTTAAAAAAAAACATGAATTAGAAATGGCTCCAAGTGACAATTTTGAATGCGCACTGAAGGAGCTTCAAGACTTTTAGTGTGGGAATGCTTTCCGGGAGTTGTAAATGAAAATAAGGAAGTCCTGCTGTTAGTCTGAGAGGAAATTCATTTGATAAGATGTGCCTGTGTGCTGCCTCTGTGATTCTAACCTAGAAAATACATTTGAAAAATGTTCTCATTTGAAATTTTCTGAATGTGAAATATGATGTAAATCAGGTTAGATTTATGATAAATCTTCAAGGCAGCACTTTCAAAGAGACTTTCCATGAGTGAAATGAAGTTGAAGCTCGCAGGACAGTGTTTAAATAGAACTGGTAATTTTCTGGTGTTTGCCTTGGACTCAAGTTGCTGCAATCTATAATATATAGAGTCCAGACTGGTGGTTTGGGTGGAAGCGCTCAGAGTGATTTTATGGCATTTTAGCTGCCTTCAAATATTCTAGCAGTGCAGCTTGAAGCTAGATGTTTTCTCACTGTAAGATAAGATGTTTGAGCAAAAAAGAAAAAAACATTAAATTACACTGCTGTCAAGAGAAGCTGAAACAACAAAAAACGCTCTTTTCTGCCAACACAGGTAACAGCTTGAAATCCTCCCATGTAAGACGGTCTTTGAAAAAGAATTGAATTGCAGCCACCGTGCTTTGTCGACTCAAGGGAGGAAATTCCACGTTTGTCACTGGCAGCTTGTTGAACTTCATGAGCCCAAGATGTAATAAATTGTGGGAAAAGGTGTCTTCGTAGTTGCAGCTGCAAAGTTTTCATGTCTTGCATCTTAATAATTACAATTCTGCAACTGTTTTCTTTAATGAAAACTAACAGGCCTCACAAGGACAAGCATTTGTGAACAGAAACTGAGGGTGTTCGGTGAAAAAAAGGATTGTGTGTTTTTTAAAAGCTATGCGGAGTATCCAGAGGGCCCAGGTCAAACAGCTGTGGTTTGAAACAAGTACTGTACTTATTTTTGGGGGGGCTATCTGAGCACTCACACGACTCAAGGCAACTCATACTAAAAAATTTATTTAAAAGGAGATGTATTTTGGAGATGCATTTTTGTTCGATCCAGCATAAAGATGTCACAGAGCTTGCGATGTAACTAAACAGGCCTAAACTGTGCATTCCACAGCAAGCATCTGAGCTTTAGCCAGCAACACGTAGCATTGCCTTTGCCGTCCACGTGTTTCTACTTGTACGTCTTCAGAGCCTTTGCTGTTCCACACTCAACAAAGCCAAACCCTTTCTCTGACTATCTCTCACTCTCTGTCTCTCACTGCTTTCTGTCACTTAGTGCCTGAAGGTCTTTCTTTGACTTTATTTAAGGTGCCAGGGGGTATTTATTAGTTTTTTCCTCTCTTCTTTTTTTTTTTTTTTTAAAACTATAATATCTCCTTTGACTCGCTGCCTGACTGGCAATTTTCAATAAGGCCACTATTACTTGGTGTTAAGTCTTTGTTCCAGGCGATTATGATGTTTGTTAATTATTCTCAATTACAGGTTTAAGCACAAGAATTTTCCTGCTTTGTTTAGGTGGAAGCCCATTGTAGGCCCACCTGCTTCAGACAAATTACAGGGTACGATGTGGAAAATTGTACAGTATCGTAAATTAAAATCAGTCACTGCACAGTATATCTTTAAATTTCTGAATGGCTGTAATCAAGTGCAAAGGCGAGCAGTAATGCTGTTTATCTTTAAACATCTTCAAACTTTAAATGTGCTCATTTGCTAAACAATAATGATAAAAATTTATTTTTGATGCTTCTAAGATGATGCAGTATATTTACATTTGCAATGTAACACGTTTAAGCACGGCTGATCTAACAGGTTAAAATTAGATGAAAGAAATATTCCCCAAAAAAGAAACCTTTGGAAGTGTATTTAATATATTCAAAAAGCATCATGTTGGTGCTCTTATATATACAGTATATAGGGATATAGGGATCCCCATTAACCACTTTTAGTATGGTCATCTGTAATTCTTTATGGCATTGGATAGAAAGTAATGTTTTTTTAATCTGAAAAATTAATATTTTAAGTCAGTTTTTGCTGTGAAGGGAAATCTGTTATGGGCTAACAAGAGTATGACCACTCTAGTCATTCCGTTCTACGCCAAGAGATTTAGATTTCCCTTTTCCTCTGTTTTTTACGTTGCATGATGACAGTTTACTCCATTTAGTGGTCATTTATTGTACACATTCCTCTTCAAATTGGAAGATTGACTCCATTATATAGGGTATAATAATTCTCTGTTAGCATTTGTATGACAGTTCAAAACAACAAACTGAATATGTGCAGTAGTGGACTACAGTTCACTGGGAATAACTACATACATTGCCCACAAGATGGGTTTTGCATCATGGAGAACAGTTTGGGTTTCATCTTTTACATTACAGACCAACAAATAGGGCTGAGCAACTTAGCCAAAGCATTATCGCAAATTCTCACACAACTCAACTCTTTCAACTGTAAGCTACATTCAGTTTCAGGAGAGCTAAAGTCTGCCGTGTACGTGTACAGACGGGGCAAATGACTACTGTGACTACAGCAGTCGCCTCCATGAAAATAAACCTTCCAGCTCTGGCCCAGACTCTGCAGGGTTATTCAAAGCAGCAGCATCAGTTGAAAAAGAAAAAAAAAAAGGATTTCCACACAGCATCATGGGTAAATGCTCAATTACAGGGTAAACGTCTGATCCCACTTCTGCCTGTTACTTCAAGCAGAGCCCAATGTGAGATGCTCTGCTTGAATTAACAGCAATCATCTCATAAAGGCCTGCCTTCTGTCTTTTTAGCCTCAGGATGGTTTGTGTTTGCTACTGAGCACCTTACTAAATAAAGCACTACTTTATTTAGTAAGGTCTCCTTGCTAGATTTTATCTGATATGTGATATTATTAGACAGCCATCTGAACAACAACTGAAGAACTTACAAGCATCTCCCTAGACACGTTTATTCCTTTCTTAGATAGAAACTTTAGTCAGTAAGATGGTGGGTCTTGGTTCAGGGTTCTTCCTGTGTGCAAGCTGTTCTTTTTATTAAATTTAGTGAAGATTATCAGTATAATCAGAAGTTGTACTGTTAGTATTTTGAATGTATTTTGAATGATGGAACCAATCAACACACCAAGCAATAGTGAAACTTGAAAAAGTGCGATGCAAACAGGAATTGGAGACCAATCGCCTTCCTGCTGAACCCAACACATTTCAAAAGGTACAACTTTTACTTTAAAGGCAAATGGCATCCATTCCAGTTGCAATTTTGGCATGTAGCTGGCAAGTGTTTGCAGACAAGACTCCATCTTCCAAACTACACGCCACTGTGCCAGTCTGCTAGTGAACAAAGCAGTTGCGGTGCGGTTTTTCCTCCAGTACTATACACCTCAATAACAAGCAACTTTCAGCAACTGTTCGCCAAAAGTTGAGGAGTATTTTTCCCTAATGACCTATTGTTGCAAGGGGATCACTGACCACTTTCTAGGCCAACCAACCAATGGCTGTAATGGGGTCGCCAAATGGTCTTTATACATGTATGACTGGTGCTTCAGTGTGACAAGTGGGTCACGTTTTGTCTTGTGCAGCATTAGCTTGTAATAAATGACACTTTAAGCAGGCAACTGTTGTTTTAACCCTTTTTTTATAGCCAAAGTTAGCATCCCTTTTAATACCACACTAAATTACTAACCAAGTTAGCTAGCCAGTGCCAGCATTACCTAATATCTTCAACTACTACCCTCTCACAAACCAGCTTCAACAAAGCAAGATGCCTAAATGGGCAAAATGCCAAAATCAAGATTTCAAAATGGCAATCCACAAACCAATAGATGAAGTCACAGAGAAAGGGGCTACACTCATCTTTTATATACTGGTACAAAGATCACTCATTCACATGTAGTTGGTGTAATCTTGATAGTTAAATGTAAAAATTATCACAGTAAAACAACTTACTAAATAGTAAATAGATGCTAACTTTTTAAATAATTCAAACTCTTGTTTTTTTCAAAGGTTCAGCTGCCTAACAAATCCACCCTCTCAAGAGCTCCTCCCATCATGGCATGGCACATCCTCTTGAGGTGTGGAACAGAATGATGTGGGACCCACCCTTACAAACCTATAGCTACATTTTTAATTAGCCTATCTTAAAATACCGTTTTTTGATAAAAGATAGTTGTTTTCCTCTACATTAGGTTTTTTTCAGGGATTTCATGTACGACATTTATCTCTTGACTTTGTTTCCCTCACAGAACACACATTTCTGTAAAGACCTTTTCTGGGTCTGGTTTTCTTTTCATCTCTGCATCTGGTTTTCTCCAGTGTCCCAGCCCCCATCCAAACTTCAGCTCTCCATCCCTCTCTCCCTCCTCCTCGCCCTGCCTCCTCTTTTTTCCTCCCATTCCTCCACTCCCCCACCAGTGCAGACATCCAGTCAGACTCAGCGAGTGGATGGAAAATATGACTGGATCCTTCCCTGACTTCAGATAATGTGCAAGACTGCTGGCGAGCGTGGCACCTCTAAAAACAGGGGAGAATAAGAGCATACCGGACAGTGAACAGCTTATCTGAAAGGGAGCTCTTTGTATGTCATTAACTAACTCAAAGTTCCCTCCTTATCTGACAATGCTTATGTTGATTATTTTCATGTTAGCACAACATCTGAGGCCACAAGACAAAAGCTAAAGAGTCCCCCTGTGCATATGGGTGTCATATTTCCCAGCCACAATAGCTCAAACTGGGAGAGAGGCTGCTGCAAAGCAGAGGAGACTCAGCTCAGTATCGTTGGGATGGGCTTTGGATGAGACAGACACATACACAAACACACACAAACAGGAAAAAGTGACACACAACTCAGCTAAAACTGCTTCATGAAACTATTGAAATCTGAGGGATGCTAGCTTTCACTGGTGAAGTTAAAGTCTTCTTCCTCTATGAACGGTCTTTCCAGTTGACCTGCAATTTCTTCAGGGTGGTTTGACACTGGTCTTTTCCAGCATCTGGGAAAGTTAGTTAGTTATGACAGAGCCCATTCCTTCCCTTTTATCTGCATTTTTCTCTCTTTTTTGCTTTTAGCTTTATCTCCACACCAATCTGTGCCTCACTTTATGACAAAACTCCATTTTTAGTTATACAGCATTCTGAGCTGTTAAATCTTCTGTTTTGGCTTTCTTAACTATGTTCAGCACATCACTTAGTCATGGTGAGCACTTTAATTTCTCCTCTGTACCACCAAGTGTTAACATTTAACTTTTAAACAGCGTCTCTGAACCTTGCTTTGAGTTTTGAAGTCAGCCTCTGTCGCAAAGTGAGTTTGAAAGGAATCACTGGGGAAAAATGAGCTCAGAGATCCTGTCTGGAAACATCGTTACTCCAGCTGCCTTCCCCTCCTCTGCAAAGGCTCATAAATACTGTGGCCTGCAGAGATGTTCGCGTGTGAGAAAAATGAGGGGAAAGTAGGAGGTACGGCTGAGTATAAGAGTGGAAGACGAAAAAGACAAGAGCAGGAGAGACAAACAAAGAAAACCAAGCGAAGAAATTGAGGAGGAGAAGGAGGAGGCATTAATTGGGAGTTTAGTAGTTACATGAATTAGTCGATTAGATTTTATCTATAGAACTAACAGATGCAGAGAAAATGAGTAGAATACCCAGCAGGTAACCTCAAACTGAGAGACACTGGAAATGGAAACAGGGAGCCCTGTAACTATGCAGGGGAAAATTCCCATCTGTCTATGAGTCATACTCTCCCCACAGCCACCAAAGCGAAATTTAACAACTCTAAAGTCTTTACACTGCAGAGACGATGATATTCAAAGAATGTTTTTGACACATTAATTATGTATGTGACGCATTTATTATGTGTCATCTTATCTAAAAGTATTAGGATACATTCCTGATGTTATGTTTACATTACACGAGTATTGTTGTGAGCAATGTTAAGTTGTGTACAGATCATTTTGCAACAAGAACATTTTGCTGTCTTGTTCTAGTTAGAAGGGTTTTGTCCTGCCAGGGTTTTTATTGTGAGACAGTGAAATTCAAGCTGCAATGTTATCACAGCATTGGCAGTCTGGTATTTGTAGATTTATCCTGATACAGATAAGCAGAAGTTAAGTGCATTAGTCTACCTGGCAACAGTGCTAGTCAGGATAGCTGTTCTTCTATTTTACTTCAGAAATGAATACAGAGATACTTACAGAGCCATTTGAATTGCTAGACCTCTTTTCGTGGAGATCATGCTGCAGTATTGTTCTGTTGTACCCCGGTAAAATCTTAGATTTGAATTTTAAAAGGAGTGGATATTGTTTGGCAGTGGATCCGTTTAGGCTGATAGTAATCTAATCCACACTTCAATTTAACCCCCTGCTACAAGTCTGTACTGAACATGGAATATACTTTGCTTAAGGGTCTTGATGCATTCTCAATCATCCAGGAAAGTAAATCTCCAAAAGTTGATTCTGTTCATCTGGACGTAGCGTTTTGTGGGAGAAACGTTTCGAAGACTGAAGAAGTCACTTGGATGAGTGACGAAACGTTTCTCCCACAAAACGCTACGTCCAGATGAACAGAATCAACTTTTGGATACTTTGCTTAAGCTTTCTGTAAATAACATAAAATCAAAACTGAGGTGTCATTGCAGTCATATCACCATCTCACAAAAACCTTAGTAGTCACAGACAGTAGACTGAAGTAGGGCTATATAAGATGTCCACGCACTTCACCTTAAGATCTCACATTTTTTTTAAATATTCCAAAATAATAGGTTACTTTTATATGTATTTTATAGACAATGTTAAGTGTTATTCTTATACTTCTTATACTGACTCATACATTTACTATTACTACCACCACCAACCCAGTGTTAATGCAAGTAGGCCTATAGGTAGGGGACCTCATCTCTTGGCTGCTACTCTACATTGTATGTCATTAATATTCATGCTAACGCCTTTGAGTAGAGTTAGTCACTTAAGTGTCCCACTCTGAGACACTTCCATTGAGCCCTTTATATTTCATTGCCATTTTATTTTATTTTTTAACCTGAAGACAAGGACGTGTTCTACTTTCATACCAGGTAAGGCGTATAGCCTACCTTAAACATCAGAAACAGTATAGTCCCATCAAACGTGGGTTATAGCTGTTTTAGCTGTCTATTTACACGCTGTGCCTTAACAAAAAAATAAATAAATAAATAAACTTGTACCCCTTTGAACATATTGTTAAACTGACAATGTAGTAAGATCATTTATAAGCAGGAAATTTACGAATTTCAATTGTTTACTACCCAATCACACCGCTTCCTGTGATTGAAAGCAGCATGTCTGAAATCCTTCCGCACTACAAGGATAGCAGGTATGTTTGTACCTGTAGCTCATTGTTAAGTTAAGCAGTAAGGCTTGTGATGGATTGTTTTGGATTCTAAGTAAGCTAGAAGACAAATTAGCTGATCGCTTCCTAACCACAAAGGTACAGTCTTTAGCTTTTCAGCAAATAGTATGTAACTAGTCACCTGTAGAGCTGCTTCATGTATTTCTCTGTGCTTAACTTGGGTTAAGCTTTGTTTCCAAATCAAATACATCCAGCTTCACCTTTATTAGTTTGGTTTCCAAGAATGCAGCAACTAAAACAGAAGCACACTTGAGCGTAAAAGCTTTAACAGTAAATTATACTGTGTTTAAATAAAACCAGCAGGTTTAAATAGTATAATTGATACCAAAACTGAGCAAAAAGAAAGTCCAGTTAAGATAAAGAGTGCCTATGAAAGTCTTTAACATTACATGAATAGTCTGGTTTTCAGTTGTTGTGGAGGTAAAATACCATCTAAGACCACAAGAACTGGAGGTCAAACCTGTGAAGTGTGTAATTATGAATATTAAGAATCAGCATATTTGAAAAACTGTTTTTCAGTCTGTATCTGAAAGCTTTGCTTGCTTCACCACCTTGACAAAAAGACAGACGATGCAGTGTGGTGTAAGAACGGTAAATGGACTGGTTCTTATATGGGCCTTTTCTACTCTATCTGAGCACTCATTGCACTTTACACAACTTCCCTCATTCACCCATTCACACAAACACTTTTTTCTATGGTCTTTCTATGGAAGTGTTTTCTATCTAACATGCACACACATCAGAGATTTTATCACTAACAAATTTTATCACTAACATAAAAACAATCAGGAAATGTGACAAGAAGGAAGTCTTATAATGAAAACATTTTCCATACTCTACATGTGCTGTGTGTAGTACAACGGAACATTTTACTTCTCTTTCTAAAACGCTGTGACTCTTTAACACTTGATGGAAATTTATTGCTCTTCTTTCAGTTCAGGAAGCCACAGAAACAAGTGCAGAAGTAAATGGCAATATGTGTGTTTGTTTTATTTGTGTTACAAAAAACACATTTTTTTTAACAATGAGGTGAAAAAGGAACTTTTTATAAACATGTATGTTATAGAATCCAGTGTAGTTACAGCAGCTATTAACTTTGCTTTTCAGAAGCGCTGATTTAGGATTTGATTGTATTTGAATTCTGATAATGCTGTCTGTTTCGGAAAGAGGAAACGCCAGTATTTGATGTCAGTTTTGAGCATGTGCAGTAGCTCCCTCAGTGCCCTAGTGTAACAAGCCTGCAGTCCAGCCCAAACTTTGCTGAGTACTTCAGAATGGTTGAGAAGAAGAAGGTGACCTCAATGCAGAAGAATGCAGTGTGGTCTGTCCTCCCTCCTCTAACATTCAGCACGGGTAAAAATTACTTCTCTTAACCCGCAGTTTAGCAGAGGCAGTGTATACGACTTGAGCCATTTAAATCGCCACAGTCTCCTTCTTCTCTCTCCTTACTCTTCTCCCTCCCTTATTTTCACCTCCTCTTTTCATGAAGAGGATATGTGTAAAGTTGCCACGTTAAATGCCTTCTCTCCTTCCCATTGTGATTGTTCTCACTCTGTAAAGAGATCTTTAACAAAATGAGCACAGTCGTTACTGGCAGACGTGCATATGCGAGAAAAAAAACAAAAACCGATTGAATATAGAAGGCTGTGACTGCTCCAGTGTGCATTTTCTTATGCATAGTGAAGTTTCGTTGACTTTCAGTAAACACACTCTGATCACATCTAATAATCAGTTTTCCTTCTTTTTGCAATTCTTTCTTTCTACATGACCTCTTTGAACGTGTGTGATTATTTGAATTGTGGAACGTGTGCTTACCTGTCTTGTCTTATCTTATTTTCTACAGAAAAGCAAACAAATAGAAAGAAAATATTAAATCTATTCCCTCAGATTTTTATATCTTAATATAGCTAAAAAAAATATGACCGCACAAGATGGATGAGAGAGTGGCTGAGGAGGTCTTTGGGATATTATGGAAATCCAAATGAGTTCCCACTTGCTCATTTTGCATCTAAAATGCCTGATTTACTATAAATTAACCTCATCTTCACTCTTACTGTGGCATTAAAAACTCATGTTTTGCCTCCTCAACATTGTTTACCTCTCTCAAATTTTACCACAGAGACCTCAGAAGAAGAAATTTCATGCATGATAAGGTGGTGCCAGCCACATGTTCAGAAATCAGCACTGGTGCTGAAGGAGGAGTTAGGATTTATGCTTGCCTTCTGTGTCACCCTGAAAGTGGAGGACTAACAGCTTTCAGATGTTGGCTGCGGAGGAAGTATGGAGAATGAAAGTGGTAGCGTAGGAAGGTTGCGTTGTAAATGATCTATAACAATACAGGCATTTAGACGTTCATTGAATGGTGCAGAGTGGTTGCAGGGTAAGGGAGGGTTTGGAGTGATTAGCCCGACCTTGAGTCTTCTAGCCACATGTTGCACTGTGGTCTGTATTATGTATTCTCACTTAAGAGGAAGCTCCAGTCTAATTTAAAGTAACACAAAATATCACTTTTTTGCAATAATCCATTTTGGTTAGGAGTACTACTTTGGTTGTGTATTGATTTGTTATGCTTTAAGACAGTACTTGGTATCTCTGCCGTCTGTACTTTGCGTACTATAACAGCTTCCATTGAGCAGGAGGAAAGATTCAATTCAGTTTTGTTAATATAACACCTAATCTCAACAACAGTTGTCTCAAGGTGCTTTGTGTTGTAACGTAAAGAGCCTATGATATTAGAAAGAAACTCTAACAGCCACATGACCCCCTATGAGCAAGAACTTGATGACGGTGGGAAGAAAAAACTCCCGTTTAACAGGAAGAAATCTCTGGCAGAAACAGACTCAGGGAGGGGTATCCATCTCCCGTGATTGGAGTTGAGGGTAAAGAGAACAGACGAGAGAACGACAGGACAAAAGGCAAACAATTGGAGAAAGAGCCACGGTTTAACAGAATCACCGCCTGACCTGCATGTAAAGCCAGATGGACAACACGTAAACTCCACACAGGTGGTTTTCTGTTTCAGACACAGCATTTTAGTTTTAGTAAAGTTCGCAATCTTACTTTAGCATAGTACTATGCAAGTATTTGATCATCACTAACCATAGTATTCAGATCAGTATATAGGTTTATAGGTTTTTGCTTAGTAAGTAAATATTTGACAAATCAATATTTTGACCCAATGAGGGTGATGCATAAAAGTGCTGCTATAGTGTGTATTTACAATATAGAGCATTGGCTCTAAACCAGAATCCGAATGGAAGTGCTAAAGAAAGCTCATTACATCATCAGCATCTAGCCTCTGGGCATCATGAATGTCTTTACAAAGGTGTGCACTGCTGAGATAATTGTGACTGAGGAAAAAGCATCTGACCAGCTGCTACAGCAATCCCTCGAAAGATTAGAATGTGTTAAAACATTTGTGAGAATGAGTGTAAAATACATCCAGGTGTTATTGTACAATGTGAATGAATGTATACATGTGCAGTCTTTAACAACAGCTGTAAGTATGGAGTATATAAAATGCATGAATTACAGTGGACGACGGCTCCAATAATACTTCCTCCTATCATTGGTGTTCAATGACAGTAAGGACTAGGAAGCCCCATCATTAAAACACAAAACTATAATTTTTCCCCTCATTCTCTTCACCTGACTGTACAGTTATGTTGCATGTACACCTGGATCGTTTTGAAACCAGGTGAGTTTTCTGAAATTCATACTGATTCTTTCTTTTTTTGCAATCCCATGTACCAACTGGAATTTTAACTGAAATGGCTAACTGCTTCCATTAAAATGCCAGATAACACAAAAACAGTCTCTTCTTTGGAGCCCCAGATTCAAAAGAAGTGTGAAGAGGGAGATCATGTGATTTCACAGGGGAAAAAAGGAAAAAGCCAATCTTTTAATGTGGTTGTTCACCTGTCCTGTAAGGACCTCATTTTCCATATTCCTCTATCCCACACTACATTTAACTTTAACACCATTTCTTCAGAGAAGTTGCAGCAAAATCATTCTGTCCTCTGATCAAAAAGCCATAGATGAGTGGAGAGGGCAGTGAGTGTCACAGTGACTCCCAAGATTTTGGCTTTGCAGCCAGACTCGAGCTCAATAAACTTTCATCCCAAAATAAATGTGAAATTAGAGGGTTATAGTATGGAGAGAAAAAAAGGGCCACTGGGCTTGGTTCTTGGCCCCACACATTCAGCTGCTGTGGACTTTTCTTTCCTGTCTCCTATTATACTTGGTCTGCTGCCTGGATGAGTCAAGAGAGTGAGAGAGCAAGAAGAAGAACAGGGTGAAAGAGGAGAGGCAGACAGAAAAATGAAGAACACTGAAGGAGGGAATGGTGAAGACTTGCTTTACCGTCTCCTCCTCTGTCCCATCTGGCTTGAATGTTAGGATAATGTAGAAATTTGGGGACATTTTTAAATAAATTCTCAGCTCTCTGAATGGCTAATATTAATCTGGGAAAAAAAGTATTTAATTTTTTAAAATTAATTTTTGCCAACCAATTGGCATGCAATGTCTTCCGTTTCTCATTTGAACCAGCCTCTCTCATACGTCACGTTTTCACATGACATCATGTATGCATTGCTCAAGAGTTGTTTGCCATATTGGACGTGATAAAACCACCAGTTGGTAGGGAAAAATTTATTCACCGACTGGTTTGCAGTGGTTCCTGGAGGTTTCTGTCTCTTGATGAGTGTGATCGATTGCAAGGAAGGTGCTTCACCAAAAATCTGCTTTGGTTGCTACCAGATCTGCCCCAGTTTTGCTTTTAGTTTTTCATGTAGTTTCTTTGCAAATACTCGCTAAATACTAGCCAAGCCAAGTGCAACCCAAACCGTAAATTAAAAAGGTTCGCCTTCAAAATAATGTTTCAAAAAAAGCACGTTTTACTTTGTTTCTAGTGAGTGTTGCACTTTTCACAGTTTCACTGCAGCTTGGAGATGAGCTGGCCAGTGCTTGTAGACAAGTCTTTCACTTCCATTCAAACTACAAATGCAACAATATGCTAGCGACCAAAGCAATAGAAAAAAGTTTTTTGCGAGCCAGTTTTGGAGTACACATTTTTTCTCTCACGTCCAGTCATTGCCAGATGGTTGCAGACCAGTCTCTAGGCCTGTGTCACCGAGGCTCTATTCACTTGAATCGTCATCACCATGCATTAACATCACATGGTTGGTTGTCACGTGTCTAAAATGGTTATTTACAGCAGTGTACCAACTTACCCTGCAAGAAAGGCATCAAAGATTTAACTTTTTCTCTGTGAGTTCATACCTCACATTTGTTATTGTTTGAGATTTTCATTGATCAACACTAGAAACCATTTAACAGACTGTGAAAATTTGTTCCACCTAACAGCAGATATGTCCAAATACAGGTACAGAAATCCCCTCAAACTTTTCCAAACACGGTGTTCTTTTGCTCTTCTACAGTGTCCTCTGCCTAATTTCTTTTCCAGTCATAAAAGATGTGTTTAATGGCTGAGCCACAACTGTGTCCAAGAGTGACAAATCCAGATGTTTTTGGATGCTGGTGCTGCAACCTGAGCGAACATTGTCAGTGCAGAAGCCAACTGTGAGATCGATAGCAGACTAAAACAAGTGTCTAGCTGGAAATCTTCCTCGCTGAAGACAGATGTGAAATATTCAGTTTGTGCTGCTCACAGTTTGACAAAGTTATCTTTTCCTCTGTATCTCTTTTGGATGCACATCTAATATATTTTATTATAAAATGAATTTGGGAACCTCTGCCATCACACGCATCAAAAAGCAGGCTTGTTTGAAAGAAGAAAAAAAAGCTTTCATTAAAGTGTTTATTAAAGCAAGTAACCAAGGGCCCTCACAGTAGCAAGCCCGTGTTTAAAAGAGGCTGTTTTGCTGCCTTCATTACTTATGAACTAAGAAGATCAAGGGCTTTTTATTTTAGGTATTTCAGTACCCCTGCGTGTTTTACAGTAGCTTCAGGTGCTTCTGTTTTTTAATTAGGAGCCTTAAACCACTTTGAGGCCCTGGCAAAATGTGTAGTAGGTTACTAAAGGTCTTAAAGGCCCCTATTGAAGACTAAATATGGCTGCACTGTAGGGGTTTGTTTTTGTTAGTGGAAAACTGATATAGAAATCTGTGGCCCCTTTCATTGCTCTTGCAGATGTGCTCTCATATAATGTCTCCAATGATTTTTGACTCTCCACCTCCTTAGAAAAGTGGCTTGGGAAGTTTTTGTAAGAGTGTTCCACCTTCAGTTGTTTCATGTGTAAATTAAGCTTTTTTCATCAGTTGTTTTAGTCCATCTAAAAAGTTGACACCCTGTAGCATAGAACCGCCTTCAGCCAGCAGAAGCTTGAAGTAATTGTTTTCTATATGACTTTATCAGTCTGGCGCATCATTGTGTAGGAATTTTGGCCCACACTTCTTTACTTTGCTTCAGTTCACTGAGGTTTGTGAGACTTTAAGTGAGCCATTTCAGCCACCCTGTCGTAGATTTGCTGCTGTGCTTGGGATTATTGTCCTGTTGCAATTTGGGCCAAGCTTTAGTTGTCAGACAGATGGTCTCACATTTGACTCTTCAATACTTTTGTATAAAGAGGAGTTCATGGTCAACTTGATGACTTCAAGACGCCACCAGGCTGACAGTTGGTATGAGGTGTTTGTGTAGATATGCTGCGTTTCCTAAAAGTGATACTGTGAATAATGGCCAGTCATCTCTAGTTTGGTCTTGTCTGTCCAAAGGACATTGTTCCAGAAGTCTTGTGGTTTGATCAGATGCAATTTTGGAAACATAAACCATTTTGGTGTGGCCTTTAACTTGTGACTGACAGGTTGCTACTGTACGAATGTGCAGCATTTTTTGGTTTCTTAGTTGGAGCCAACTTTCGCTCATTATTCTTTTTCTTTTTTTTTCAAGCATTTTGATTGAAATCACCAAACTATGTTTTCTAAGAAGCACACAAGAATAGAAAGAACCATAACAGACAGACTCTAAAGAGAGATGAAGCAGGTGAGGTGGGCTATGATCCACAGTTTCACTGCAGCTTGGAGACTAGCACATTTAAATGATACTGGTGAGGAAAAAATTGACTATTTTCAGTAATTAAGATGGAATTAAGCTTATTGCCCTCAAAGGAGTGTCTGACTAAATGTAAACTGACTTGGATTAAACTTGGAATAGTGTTTGGGGTCTTTAGTACCTGAGCTAAAGTGCTGATTGTTGCCACAGGGCTTTTTCTGGTTATTCAGCTGATTAAACATGGTTAAGATCAGACTCCCCAGTGGCACAGCTCCATAAAGCAGCCTGCTTCCCCTTAGCTAATGGGTAGCATACGGCAGGTAGCAGGGTACGGCTAACAAAGATGGGGCAGTAGGTTTTACACGCCCTCAAACAGGAGCAGCGTGTTGTGTTCTCAGTCAAACCATAAACATGTAAACCCTTACCCCCTGCCTGTCTGAAGCCTTTTGAGTGCTGGGGCTGCAACACCACATGGAGAACACAGAGAGAGGGCAATTAAGCTTTATGAAATGCTGACAGGACTGCATCCTTGCAGCCAGGTGCTATATGTTATGTGCTTTAACCTTTTTCAAAATATCCATCATGACTGTGCCCAAAT
>VUQG01019115.1:51771-66379 GCA_015106755.1 Etia nguti
ATGACTGTGCCCAAATGGATATAAACACATGACGTTTTTAAAACCTACTGTTTGTTAATAAGAAAGACCAACTTAATGTGATGCTGGCTGCTGTTCGATCATATCAGGGGAGGATTACTCAAATTTAACAGGGGTAAACATAAAAGGAAAGCACGCGTTGCAAAATTTAGCTCCAGTTAGACCTATGAGAGTCAAGGTTCCACGTCACAGCTCAAAGTAGACATTGACATATTATTTACTGTAGCAGCAAGCTCGTGACTGATTTCTAATTTATTTTCATTCCTTAAACAGTAATTTGAATTTCTGATGATGAAAATTAATACAATAAGTACGCCACATAAAGATTTGGGTTGAAGCTTGTTGTGCAAAAGAAGAGCCTCTCAGCTGTGATACAGACACTGACTTTTTTTGGAGGAAATACCATGAACTACTGTATAGTCAAGTAGAGAGACTCTGAGCCAAAAAGATTAGGGATGGTAAGAAAAAACAGCCGCGTTTGAGGTCCCCACGTCATGTGTTAAACTACAATGAGCACAGGGAGATGAGGGTGAGTCAGGAGTGGGTGGAGGAAACGGATGGACACAGTCTGATTGGCTCCAGCCGGTTGCCCATATTTAGATTAGCGTCATGTCCCTCCCTGGTTTGTGTTCAGCTGTGCTTTGGAATGAAATCTAAGATGTCTGGTTGTGCTCTCTCTCTCCCTCTCCCCACATCACGGAAACTCACTGAAAACTAGTTCACTGGCTTTGAAAAGCACCTTGCTCTGTCATTAATTAGCCGTCTCTCCCCTGGATGAATTTACATGCTGGCAGTTTTGGAAGTAAAGTCTTGTAATTTTTTCCTGGCTAATGATTTGTGCTGTAGATGGAAATCAGATCATTTATTGATAACATTTAAGGATCTGCTTTTACTGATAGCCCCAGAGAGTTAAAACTGTAAGATTGTTTCTCTCTGCTTTTAAATAGGCCCAAACATGTTCAAGTAAAGAAGAACAGACATGAACTTCACTGGTGCGTAGCTCATATATGTTGGCCACCACGAATCGTCTCCTAAACCTGACATTTTGTGTCATTGTGGTAGCTTACCAAATGATCTATTTTTTTTCTTTTCTGTCCACGTTTGCAAGCAAAAGAGGGGTGAAAAAAAAGGAGAGGAGGTGCTTGTCTTTGCCTAACATGAAGCATCAACTCTTCATTTCCCAGGCCTGCCACATCAACAAAGGGAGTATACTTGGCTTAGGTGCAAAGAGGAGGAACAAAAAAAAATCAGAGTCAAGACAAAAAAAAAACAAAAATCTTAAAATCGACCAGAGGGGGGGAAGAAGGGAAGGAGGAGCAGTTCTGGCAGAACTGAATTTGACCAGTTTATGGTGACGGGGGATAACTATGTGCCTATTTTACCCACTGACGCCATTTACTTATACTCAGTCCTCGTTTCTAGTGTTAGTTCTGCTTCGTTATTGATGCAGTACTACGCCATTTAAAAAGAAAAAGTATATGAAAAGAAGGACTGTGAAGAGAAGAACAGATTATGCTTTGAAATATTCTCCTTAGTGCACGATCACTGAGCAAAGGAAACCTTTTGTGAGGGAGAGTCTGAACAGAATGAATCATCTTTGCAATGCACCGAATATCTGGCTTCATTTAAAACAGATGGTCCTAGTTAAAGCACATTGTCTAACCCAGGAAAGAATTTGATGGTAGTTTAACAGAATATAATACTCAGATGACATTTATTAAAATGTGATGTCACTTAGTGCTAAGGTAAAAGAAACTTAAATGTTAGAATTAAAGTGGGTACGTCAGCTTCAGGTGGTGGAATTACATCAGAGGAAAAACTTTTCATTAAGTTTAATGATGGTGGCCACCCACATTTATCCAAAGCTTCCTGCACCTCCATGTTCAGATTTTAATCACTGTTTTAAGCTGAGCCTTTAGGACTCTTTATTTTACATTGTGTGACACCATAACAATCTGGATCATGTAAATAAAAATCTTGAGATTATGAACTGGCTTCTGTGATATCAAGGAAGATATCATGCTAAGACTTTTAAAAGCTTTTCATCCGTAGAGATCATAGACATGAGATTCTCGAGTGTGTAAAACTCCAGAGCTGGACTCCTCTCAGTCCACTGCTGCTCTCTCTCTCAACATGTCGAGACACTCAGCAGTCTGCATTCCTCCTTTGCACAGTTTTCCTGGAGCTCAGCCGCTTTACAAGACACCATTACTGAATGCAATCTGCTTTCTCTATCATCTGCAATAAAAAGATTGATGTAGTTTAATATCGTATTATCTCGTTTCCTCGCTCTACTTGCAGTTGTAGAAGCACAGGCATGAACTACCAATAAACTGATATTGTAGCTCAAGACTTTATTGTTTATACCTGGTCTGTTTGTCTTTTTCTGCCACATATATCCTCACTCTTGACTTCAACCAACACATTTTGTAGTCTCTGTCTCTGGCTCTCTCTCTCTCTTTAATTTCGGTCCTGTCTCTACCTGTCTTGTGCATTGCTGAAGTTCTTGATTTCTCTTTACTCCCCCTCCCGCTTCCCCTTTTACATCAGTGAGAGGAAGAGAAGCACCCAGTCAAAAAAAAAAGTAGCCACCCTGGGGCACCATGAGAGTTCACGAGGTAGCAGTGCAGACCTAGTGTCGGACTCCACCTTCTCCCACACATTAAACCCAGCCTCGATCCCACCCAACTCCATCTGACTTGTCCATAGGACTTTTTTGTAGGCAGACGTTCGCCACACCATGAAATCCTACAGTTTGTCTTTGCACTTCGAAGCAGGGCTGTCATTCTTCATGCAGTGTAGTTCTGGTCACGTGCAGAGGTTTTTATTGTGTCGTTCACAGCAGTAAAGTTTAAGAAAAGATTATAGCCCTGCAGTACTCCTCCCACTTCTAACCAGGATTTTTTTTTTTACATTTCAAAACCTTTCTCTTGATAACTCTTCTGATATCATTGCTTTAGGGAAGTGCTTCTTCTTTTTACATTTTAAAGTCTAAATGTTATGTTCTACAAATGTATTTGAGAAAAGCAAAAGAATGATGACGGCAACAGTCGATAGCTTGGATAAATGAGGGAAACATCTTTTTGTTCTGTCCCACACATGAGTTCAATTCTTTAAGCATCTGGAAGCACTTACAGCTGCAGGGCTGGCTGCACTATGCTCTGCTCTGCACTGTGATTTCAGCTTCGGAAACAAAACCTTAAGGATGAAAAATGAAAAAAGGCTCAAGGATTTTTGGTTAGTCGCACAAAAACATTCTATATACCAGTATGGATGCATTCATTGAAGTTATTCAATTATCTTCTATGCAAAGCACATTTTTTCACAGTAAAAAATTATTTATCCCAAAGCTCAATTAAAAGCAGCATCCTAGCATATATTCACAAGCTCTGTGATTCTATTTAAGTGCACGCCTGTGCATCCTGAGACAGGCAGGGTTTCACATATCAACCGGTCAGTAGTGCAGTACCAGGTAAATTTTCTAAACAACAACAAATATAATCAGTGTTCAATTGTTATAAATATTACTGCAAGGTAAAAAAAACCCCAAAAAACAATCATAGTTTCTAATGACCTGTTCACATTCTCTGGTTAAGCAGTCAAATTGCTGTAGGAAGAGGGCTATTTAGCAGTTGATTGGTACTTGATCTGATTCTTCTGTGTCTCCTCGCGGACTGCTTGAGTGTGACAAAGTTATGTGAAGTGTGAGCGGAGTCCTGACTGCTCCGCGTCTACAGCCCTCATGACTAGATGTCCTGAATATGTGGCAGCATGGCACTGGTAATTTTCTCAGCAGCTCTCACTGTCTTCTCCAATTTATGTCAGTTTATGGTGCCTCTGTGAAATATGGTCAGGACTAGGATGGGGAGATCCACCTTCTTCAGCCTGCAGAGGGAGTGAAGGCGTTGTTGGGGCTTAAAGATGACATATGTGTTGTCATCACTGGAGGTTTGCATGAATGTCAGATGAACTCCCAAGAACTGTCTCCACCTGAGAGTTCCAGATGGCCAGTGGGAGATGTTGCTGATAGCTAGTCCTCAAGGCAATTATAATCTCCATGGTTTTGTAAAGTATACCCTTTGAGATTTACCCGTGGGACATCATCTCAGCCATCAGCTGATACTGTACTTACTTATACATTTTCTGGATCATAGGAACATAGTGTACTTCAATATAGTAGTCTACACTATGACTAGTACCTTTAAATTAAGCATAACAATCCGTTACAGTTTTATCAAACATAATGGATTATTATAGATTTAATATCTTGAATGTAACTAGAATTTATTCCACCCTGACAAACTATAAGCAATTTTACTCTATAGTGTGGCTAACCTAAAGGAAACTTTGACAAAATAAGACTCGTGAAAATAATGCACTTGCTTCTTCTGGAGTTTTAACTTCATTTTTGTTTCTCTGTTGTTAATGTTACCATTCATAAACCCATGTCCAACCTAATGTAGATCAAAGGTAAACATCTTTCACTGTTAAGTGAGTCTGTGTCTATACAAACAGAGGGAAAGTGATTCCTGCAATCTCCTCCTGTCTCCAGCACCTTCGGGGCATTACAAGCCATAACAAGTAGGCTACCTACTCCTTTATATCACTTGTAGCTATGTATATTCCACCCACACACATTTCAGCTAGTTATACAGGCTCAATAACATCAGTGCTCAGTTCTCAAATAATTTTCTTGTGTTGCTAATCAATGTTTTATTAATCTGTTTAGTTTCCAATTTTGTTACCAACTCTAGAGGTGCAGCAAGTGATTTCTTAAGCTTTTATTCTAGATCACAAATCTGTTTTTATCTATATTCCTTAATCTTTTGTCATAGAAAAGTGAATATTTTAGAGGTTTGGCCAAACAAAAACAAACATCTAAGCTTTTTAGCTCTTAGTTGAATGGTTAATTAAGGATGTAACAGATTATCCGTAATAATCATTATTTGTAGCCCCTTTCTCCCGTTATATCTCGTTTTTGTTATATAGTTTTATTCTATGTGTAGGCTGAATGTCTCGAGACAATGGAAAATTGATAAGAAAGACGACCTAATATAATGCAGAAAATCCTAAATATGTGCGCAACTACAGGCACTCAGTGGCATGAAGGATACAAAATGTCTTGAATTGGCAACTTACTTTGTAGGAAAAACTATAGACCAGAAGGCTAGAGGTGGAGTCACTCATTGTGGTCCCAGTGATGTCTTTGTCTGTGGTGCAGCGTTTGCAGTGGGTAAATTTAATCACACTCATCTCGCTGGAAGACCAAACACATGAGTTCAATGAGGGTGAATCATGAGCCAGAGAATCCCGTCTGTAATAATAACCTCCAGCTTTGCCTTAGTCTTTATCTCATACTGAAAGAGGAAAGGGTGATGGTAGAAAACCTTTATGAAGCTAGAAATGAATAAAATACATTCCCCCAAAATTGTCTACATGCTGTATTCCTCACCTCCTTTAGATGTTTAGACTAATCCTACTTGGCAGCAGTGCCTCAGTGCTAAAGTAAAAACATGTAGGTGCGACCCCTCTGGGATCATTAATTTGCAAGGCTTTTTACTTAGACCTGGGACCAGTGAGTAGAAGCCAGAGAAAACACCCCTTCCCAGTAGGAAAACAAAATCTACACCGCAGAGGAGATTAAAACTAAGGACCTCAGTGGAGATTGAAGTGGAGACGTAATTAATTGGACAAAATATTTAATTATAACAGTCCAGAAGTCTTTGTACCTCCTGCAAAAAATAAATAACACTAATTTCAGTTAAAACTGTTTATGAAGGTATTAAGTCTGCCACCTTCTGGCCAAATGTTTCCCACCTCTATGTTAAGTACAAAAGTAAACATTTGGTGCGCATGCAGATCACGATCTAAGCATGTCTCAGCAAACTGTGTAACACGTTTGCATGGATGTGGAAAGGGTATGTTGCTGAGGTGAGCTCAAGAACAAATCTATTTTTGTTCCTTTGAATTTTAAATGTGAAAAAAAGTTAAATGACGTTTATTTATATTTCCCCACAATCACAGTGTGCACCAGAGGGTTGCTCAGCCTGCGCAGCATTTAACACTTTCTATACTTGGATGCCTGATTCACAAAAGGAAAAACGCCACATTAAAAAAAATGACTGCGTCCATAATAGTCATGTGTTGAGGAGTCATCGCCTAAGAGGGCTGACTGGGATTAAACCCACAGAAGAGCCCCCTCTAGTGCATACCGCCGTTTGCATTAAGCTCACCCCAACTTTAGAGGCTCCCTCATGATGTAAACATGAGATGACGAATGCGGATGCATTAGGGAAATGAGGATTAGTGGAGGATGGGCTTGGAGTGAGGACCAAACGGTGAAATATGAGAGACTGGATTGTGTCCGAAGCATCCACTGGAAGGTGGAGCTGCAGTTACATAGTGCAGATGGGTGTGAAAGAGCAAAGAGTTAAATTCTTTCATTCAAGCAAAAAGACAACATCTTTTTTCTATATTACATTGCTCAGTTGTTTAAAATTGCTAATAATGGATTCAAGCCAGAGATTCATATCATCAGTACAGCTCAACACATGGTGTAATTGAGGGTGACTCCTTAGCTTACCAGATAACTATTACTTTAATTTTCTTTAAACAATGTGGCACCAACTCATTCTGTTTCAGTTTTAAATAAATGGACACAAACCTCAAGACTGGATAAAGACGGTCCAGATGCCAAAGGTTTTCTAGCTAACCGATATAGAGGTAATAATTACAGGAATAGACGCTTGACTTTTAAAAGTGCGCTGGATGAATACCCAAAATTACCCTTTCATAAAAAAAGAGATGCCACTATACAAAGTTAGCGTTAGTGTTCTCCTGTCTTTGGGCCCCTCTATCACTTGGGCCTGTTTCCTCTCTCTACCCTGTTCTCGCTTGCTCTCACTCCCAGCCAAGCTCCAAAATGTGCAGCAGTCTTACATCAAATATATCAAACAGATGAAAAGGGAAAGTATAGGCCTGCCAAGACACATTCATTTCTGCTGTTAGGCTGGGAAGAAGGATTTTTGTGAGTTTAAAAAAAGAAGGTGTTGTGCTGAATTTAAATCTGCAGAATTAAATTGTGTATAGGAATGAGCGTGAAGCATGCACTCCCTACCTGATTTTATCATAACCTGCATATAAAAGGATGACGTACCATCATGATGTCACATATTGGTTTCTGGAGTCTAGATTTTAAAGCCTAAATGTTTGGTTTTTGGTCTGAGAAGTGTCCAAATTTGGTGAGGTGTGTTTGTAGTAAAGTAAGATATGGGGGTAAAATCGGGTATTTTAATATGGCATTCCGCGGGGATTGATTCACTTTTGGAGCTAGCCTCACCTGGCCTTTGAAGGAACTGCAGTTTTAGGCACTTTAACCCTGGAGGTTTATTTTTGCTATCAGTTAGCATGCTGAATTCCCTTGTTTGGTGCAGTCTGGTAGTCAGTTTCTTGATTTCAATGCAACTGTAGGCAATGTTTTAGTACAAGCGAAAGGAAAACTGAGAGTGTGAAAGAAGTCATTTTGGTAATTAGGCAACAGGAAAAGCTCGTTGTTCAGCAGCTAGCCTGAGATTTACTGCTTTGGTTCAACACCATTGTTGAACCCTACTTGTAAAGCACTTGGTAGCTAGACAGTGAACACAGTGGAGCTTTAATCAGCTAAAGAGGCAGATATTTTTCAAATGATATAGTATGCACCTAAAACAGAGACTTGAAATAAATGATAATGTTGCTCCATAAAAGCTAAATGGGTGTATTAGCTTTAAAAATGATGAAGCTCATATTATATTTACATACTTCTAACAAATAAATAATGCAGATTTAAAACCCTGAAAGACAGTCAAGCTTATGCAGTAAGTTTACTCTGAATAAGGCAAACCCTCAAATAATTCATGCAAACAATTAACATTCAAAACGAATGTTTTCTAACTAATTAATCATACCTAACACAGTGACATGACTGACTAGTACTTATACTGTTTTGTTTTCAGAACTAACTTGAACTGCGTGTTTGAGCTCTAAGTGTAAAGACATAACAACTAGTTTCAGATTGTGGAAGGATTTTCATGCAGGCGAAAGAGAGTTGGGGAAGCTGCCATTTTCCTTGGATTTTCCATTTAGCTCAACAGAGAGTTGGCCCCAAACATCAGCTTTATATCGAAATCACAGAAGACGTTTATGATCTTTGCAAAGCAGGAAAACAGCTGATTTGAAGGAATCAAGAAAAAAAGACATGACAAAAATGTTTTGTTTTTACATATTAGACGGTGGAAAAAAGGGTTTACATATTACAAAATATAACAGCTTACAAAGGTTTAAAGAACATCAACTGAGATGGGTTAGTAAAGTAAGAGTGACCGTAACTCAGCTGGCGCTTTTTCTTCACCTGCTCTTGCCTTTAAGCCCAGTCTGATCCTAAGTGCTAACTTCAGACTGGGTCTTCCTCTCCTCTTTGTCGCCTAAAACTTTCTTCTCAGAGTTCTCAGATTGGTAGCAGCTGTGGTTGCTGGCTGAGTTCAAGCTGTGGGAGGCTGTGGCCGGCCAGCAGGGAGGAGCTCCAACATCTGGAAAAGAAGAAAATCTGGCTGAAGCACAGAAACGAGAGCCTGGTAACATGACTGCTCGCTGAGCCAAGCCTGCCGCTACAGTGTTTGCAAGTTTGCTGTTTGCTTTATGCAAATGCTTTTTGTTTTGTTTTTTTAAGGTGGTTGTGTTGCTGGACTGCCAGTCAATCACAGCAGCACTCATTTAACGGTGTAGATCTGCAGAGTAGTCAAGACAGTGGAAAGAACGGACTGCTTTTGTTAAAATTTGACCCTCTGGGCCTCTCCTGATGCAAGAGCGTGTCTAAACATGTGGGAGCCGTCTGTGAGAGGAAAAAAGAGAAAGGGGGTTGAGGTGGTGCTTGTGCTGGTCAAGAAAACCTAAAATTTCTCCTATGATCTGCCCACTTTAGGTCACATAATTTTCTTTTCAGAATGTGGTTGTATTTTTAGTGAAAACTGAGAGGAAATAACCCCTCTAGTTTTTGTTCTCTGTTATTTACTTTTTGGATTTACATAGGAACAAACTTTTACTTGTGATAAGTTGAAAGTAGGTGTAAATTATTAGAATTTCTGAAACTGAAAAACCTCCAGATAAAGTAATCTGTATTGGTATTAAAGAAGAAGAGAACACCAACTCTAGTTTCAGGTTGGGTTAGAGATCTAACCATGCATAGGCAACATTAGCTGAGATTTTCATTGCAGGAGAACCTGGAGGTCCTGAGAGAAACCCGCACCAGTACAGGGAGAACATGCAACTTCACACAGAAAATTCGGAACCTACAACCCTCCTGCTGTTATCTATAGCTGGTGTTTTGCATTTGTAATATTACAAAGGCTGCCAGTTTAACATATTACTAAGAAAAAAAAGTATAGCATAGGTTGATGGACATTTAATTACTTTTGCAGGTCATGTGGTGTAGTTTACGTTTATGTAATTTAGGTCATGTTGGACAAAATAATGACTGGGACATAAACATGTTTCAGTCCAACAGTTTTTGTCATTCAAAACAACAATGTACACTGTTGGAAGAGTCTTTCTCTGGGCACCATGAGCTGCATCCAAAAGTTCAGCCTGGTGCAAATTAATAGACAGGCCAACTATCCGACAGGCTGACTCCCATGAAGCCACGTCACTAGGGGGGAAAAAAGGATGAGTTAACTTGATTCCTGAACTGAAAAAAGGGCAAAATTGAATTTAAGTTGGTCTGTGAGTCAGTCAGAACTCAGTGTAGGAAAGTAATAGTTATTTCGGGTGATGTTGTGCACTTTATCATGCCATGGTAATTACAAGTTTTGGTGTACTGAAGTTCCAGCCAGACACAGTCAGTATAATTAGCTCCTCATTCCTTGAATTTAATTTTGGTCCTTTTTATTCTAAAGCATTGTATGAAAGATAGTAAAGCTTGCAGCTTTTTTACTGTAACTTTAGCTCCAGTAGGAGCCTACCCTGGGTTTGTAGAGCAGAGGGATTGGAGGCTAACAGGGAGGGAGAGAGGTGTTGGCATACCACCGTCTGCCTGGACAGAGGGGACATTCTTCTCCTCGGATCCCCCCAGTCGTCCTCTACAGACCACAGCTTGTCAACCAATCTGCCCACCGTTTACTGAGGAAATGTTCACTTGCTGCAGGAAGTCTGAGGTTTCCCCTCATATGTTTGATTTCAGCAGTTAAACAAACAAAACGAGGGTTAGAAGTCAGGTCAGAACAACATAGGTGGGAACTAAACCCACAGGGGTCTTATAATCTCAGTTCACCTGTAAAGGATCTTTAAATAAACAGCAAAAATAATAATCTATTTGACATGATACTATAAAATAATTATTGTTGAAAGATTGATATGGTAATTTGTGAAAATCCTGTGTCTTTGTTTTATGTGCACACAAAAAAGTGCGAATATATACACATTTCTCATAAAACCATCCAACCCCGAAAAAATATGAATTTAAATATTACAGCATTGCAGTTTTCTTAAAATTGGTTTCAGTATTTGTTGACAGCACAACAACCACAACTGAAAACATTTGTAAGTACAAAACAATGTATTAAATGCATTGTTAAGATAATTTGTGATTAGCATATATGAAAACCTTAAAGCCAAACAAGGTGAGAAATGGATGTGTTAGTGTGACAAAATATGATGCAAAAACTCTGAATTTTTATGAGTAAACCAGCAGGCTACAGCCTTTATTTTAGTATCTGCCACAGTTATAATGATAATTGCAAACGCACAAAAAACCCAAAAGAATACAAATATATTTAAATTTGAAACTTTAGTCAAAGTCTTCATTGCAAGTGGATTATTTCCCTTAATAAAAACAAGACATCCTAGCCATCAAATAAGTGCATTCTGATGTAAAAATTTATGATTTGAGAATTTAAACAAGCCTTATATTCTCGTGAGCTTCCCACAATATTTCAGGGTCCTGTTGTACCCTACTTGTGTAGTTCCATTTTTGTCCTGCAGGGGAAGAAGCGAGCAATTTCACTGCAGTTTCTTCTGAGCCAGCTTTGCCAGTTCTCTGGCTTTCCTTCTCTTCAGCTTCATCTTGAGGAGGAGCAAGTCAATGTAGATAATGCGATCCAACAGCACAGGCACAGAGGAGTCCACCATGCAGAGCACCAGCTATCCCACAGCTGAACACATCTTGGCCTGGAACACACAGCCACACATGCATACCTCTGTATGAGACACTACTTGGAGGATAGATTCAAATCGGTGTGTTCTTTCTTCTGAAGCTTCTAAAATAATATATCTGTCCATCTCTGCTTGGGTACTTTTTTATGATCATGTTTTTCATAGCACCAGTGTAGTCAACCAGCAAAAGGCGACTTATTTGCTGCTAATAGATACAGCGAAAGCAAACTGTCAAATTTAAAAGCATTTTCTTAGTCAATTACTATCCTCCCACCTCCTCCTGAACCTTTCATTTAAATAGGAAAAGCCACTGAGTGCATGAAAATACAATAAAGCAATAAAAGCCCATAAAGTTATATACATAATACCAAGAAGGCAAGGACATCAGCATAAAAAATGTCAGTTCCAAGAAAACGTATGCATTCACACTGTACATTGTCCACCAAAAGGGATTTATATTGATTAAAAGGGATTAGCCCATCTAACTTTACAAGCTTCTGCAGATAGCTGTAAACACTGTACTCAAAAGCCAATTTCCCAGTGCCACGAATAAGATGATGGTTTTCAAGAACCAGATAGTCTTGGGACCAAGTGCAGTTATTATGCTTTTTCAAAGAAAAGCTCGTCATCAAGCTTGAAACCAAGATAAGCTTAAGAGCATTATATTATCAATAATAGTAGTATTTCCTTCAGTTTAAATCAAGTTTTATTATTCAGTTATCTAGAAAACAGCTTGCATTTTGTTATATCACAGCAACAGTTTAAGATCAGTTAAACTTTGCTGTACAGTACATAAATCTGCATGTACTTTTTTTTAGGGGACTTGAGGACCACGGGTCATTTTTGTGTTTAAAGTTGCCATCTGCTCACAGCTCAGTGTTCCTGTTTCTAGCTCTCATTTATGAAATTATTATTATTTATTTGTGAAAACTGAAAAGTGGTCATACATTAAAGTCCTGTCAATACTCATAAAGCTAACTGCTAAACCAAAAACGCTTGCTTTGATTTCTAGCTGATTCAAAAAAATTTGATGATTGGGAATATATCTATGTATCCTCAGAAAAAATTAACAATGAATACAATCCTTATATTCTTCCTTTACTCTATCCTAAAACCTAATTGATAGGATTTAAATTCTTGCAGATGATTTTTAGCATACAATCCGTATTTTCATACCTGAGATGTAGAGGTTCTTGACTGGGGTGTTGCATCTGTTTTTGGCTACAGCCTCAGCATGGAAACGTTCCAGGTTGTGCTCAGCGGAGTACATAGCTCCATGCTGAGCACCCAGGTAGTGCATGTTGGTCAGTGGCGTCGCCACATCCTGGAAAACCAACTGAAAAACACAGCACATGCAGATTTAACAAAACCCTTCCCGCTTGATGTCAACAAATAAGCATGCACACATTATTAATAGCTTTTGACTTGTTTCTTTTTTGCTTAAAAGTATATATTTAATTAAATTTAACATATGCTGACAGCAGAATCACATCTAAACATGACGGATCCTACCTTGTCTTTAATTTTAGGGAATTCGGTGCAGGCCCAGTCAAAGAGGTTCTTAGCAAATCTCATTTTGTAGTTGTAGTATTCATCACCCCTTTTACGCACAGTAGTGTCTTTCCATTGCTCAAACCATTCATATTTAACCATGATGAGCATTGTCATGCAGGATTTTCCTGTAGAAATGAACAGCAAGTCATCACTCTTAATTTGTGTGGACTTTCAGTTCTGTGTGAGATCGTATAAAATATGCAAAAGGATATATTTTATTTTAAACCTAAAACTGCTATGAAGGTGCTCGATGTTTAAAATTTTGAGGTCAACATATGTTCATGTAAGCCGTGTAATCCAAAAGCTGAGACCTCAGACTCCCCTCAATGCCCAGTTTTGACAGGTTTTTTCTTCTCTTGGCTTTGTATAGTATCAAACAGAGAGGATGTCCTTATATAGTCATTGAGCCAGCCAATCAGAAGAAAGATGGCTTAAAGAAAGGGGGAAGGGAGCTAAAACAGCTTGTTTCAGACAAAGGGATGGACAGTGTTACTTATTTTGAAATGTGAGTCATGCAAAGCTTCTCTAATAGAGTCTTGAGAGTATGGAGCAGTTTAATCCTCATTTAAAATATGTTTTGTTAGATCTCAACAAATATCAACTGGAAACTGTAGAAAAAGTGAGTAATTGTTATTAATATGTGTACCAGGATGTCTCATCTTGGCTTCAGGGTCTTTAGAAGAAGGCACTCTGATGAACATCATGGGGATGTTATCAGGTGCTTCCTCTCTGCTCAATGCAAAGAAGTCCTCCATCCTAAAATAGAATTAAAAAAAATACAAATCATAAATCCCATAAAGAGCAATCTGCACTCTGTGTTTCAATTGAATTAAGGTTTATTTAGGTAGTACCGGTTCACATCAACAATCACCTCACGGTGGTATTGGAGAAAGTCCTAACAATCAAGCGACCCCCTATGAGCAAGCACTAGGCAAAAGTGGGAAGGAAAAACTCCCTTTTAACAGGAAGAAACCTCCAGCAGAATAAGGCTCAACCATGGCCGGTTGGGTGGGTAAGGGAAAAAGAAGTAAAGAGGGAAAACAGGACACACGGAGACTGGACAAAACACAGACGAAGGGAGATGAACATGACTGATCTTCTGCTCTATATAGCGAACAAGAAAGGACTTCTAACTTTAAAAAAGTAAAATCATAAGCCATATATTGTATTTATTGACATAAAATATTTAGTATAATCTTCAGCTATGGTGTTTTTTCTTTGTTCTGAAATAAGATTGGATCTATAAAAATGTGTGAGACTTGAGCAGGCTTGTGTTGAAGAGATTTTCTTGTTTATTCTGATACGGCAGCACCCCCTTGTGGTTGGTTAATGCTGCCTTTCTCTTCTTTGCAATCAGTGCTCTGCAATACTCACGACTTGTCCATATCATTGTCTTTGAACAGCCAGAAATTAGTGGAAACGAGGCCCGTGTTTCATCATGTTCAGTCGTTGCTGAATATCTATAATATAGAAACATTATTTAGACTTTATTTATCACCTATAAATAAAGTGGAACAACTTACCAGAACTTCAACATTATGCACTCCATACTGTATATAAATGCCACTTGTTTTGCACATTTCCAACTGCCAACCTCTGTATATTTTATTTTATTGTTTATTCTATTGTATTTAATTTTTAAAATATATATATATATATATAACACACACACACACACACACACACACACACACACAGATATACATATTTAGTATACACATTCAGCAATGCACATACACTCTTACATTGTACATATATCTATTCATATAATTCTCAGATTCCCATTCTTATATTTTGCTTTGTTCCTGTTCCTTGTATTTTGCACACCTCTGTTGCTTGTGAAACTTGCACACAA
>VUQG01019116.1:0-16374 GCA_015106755.1 Etia nguti
GGCCCCCAAGGTCTCCCGATCTGACCCCCTTAGACTTTTATCTTTGGGGTCATCTGAAGGCAATTGTCTATGGTGTGAAGATACGAGATGTGCAGCACCTGAAACTACGGATACTGGATGCCTGTGCTGGCATTTCTCCTGCGGTGTTGCTATCAGTGTGTGAAGAGTGGAAGAAGAGGGTTGCATTGACAATCCAACACAATGGGCAGCACATTGAACACATTTTATAAGTGGTCAGAAACTTGTAAATAACTCATGAAAGAATAAAGTTACGTTGAAACCAAGCACACCATTGTTTTTCTTGTGACATTACCAATAAATTTGATGTGTCACATGGCCCTCTTCCTATTGAAAAAACAAAAGTTGTATCCAAGATGGCCGACTTCTAAATGGCCACCATGGTCACCACCCATCTTGAGGAGTTTGCCCCCTCACATATACTAATGTGCCACAAACAGGACTTTAATATCACCAACCATTCCCATGTTATTACGGTGTATCCATATAAATGGCCCACCCTGTATATTTGCCTGGATTTCTAAGATGTTTTTTTTATTGTCAAACACAAGCTTTCAGGGTTCTGATAGAGATCACCTGTCGTAAAGTTCTCACCATTCACGTCACAATGATGAAGTGAGACAAAGCTTCAGATCGATAAAAACCTGTTATTTTCTCTATGTGGCAGGTTGTGTCAGACTGGTGGCTTTGTGGTACGTTGTCACGTGTGATTAATGACCAGCAAGATGAAGGGAATCTTTCACAGGCATCATAAAAATACACTTTCTCCGGTCAGAACTAGTTAAATTTTACATCAGTCAGAAAATGTTTTTTTATGATCAGAAGGTGGTCTGTGTGGGTTTTAGAGGCTTTGCAGTCAGACACGTATCCTGATCTGCTTGGGCATAAACCTTGAACTTAAACCTTGACTTTTTCCTGGCTCTCTGTGCTTCTGTGATGCACAGAAGTGCAGCAGTCTCACATGGAAACCTGCAGAATCTTCCTTTAAAAATCCAAGATTTGATTCTCTGCATAGATTTATTTGTTAGTGTTTTGCAGATGATTTCTTGTTTATCACATCATGCGAGTATTTGTCTTCCAGTCTCACCTGCCACTGTGGGCTTGCGAAGGACAATGTGAGTTAATTCAGTTGCTGCTTGACTAGAGGGGCAGAAGAAACTTCACCAAGAAAAACCCATCTGTGTCTGCACACCGGGCTGCCAGAGGTGATTAATGCCCTGTGTGTTAAAGGCTAAGGCCTGAAGGTTCAGCTCCATCTTGCCCAGACCGTCCAGCTGTGCTGCAAACTGCCTTGGACCGCGTGAAAAGTGTCTCTCTAAATTAAAAGGAGGATTGGTTGAATGCAAAGGCGAGGATCCGATGTTCCCTGCTGCCTCCCTGCAGCACAGAGGCGCAGTCAGCTGCATCGCTGTAACAGCCCACTGAGCAGCATGATTAGCGCTCCCATTGCTCTTCCACCACATTTGAGGCTCCAGTCTACCATGTTCAGCCTATATTCATGCAGATAAATCAGTGGAGACTCTTTCTAAGCACACAGAAATGTTTCCGGCACTTTTAGGTGGGAAATATAGAACTTTAACAAGAAAACAAAATGGTGCAAACAAGTTTTGCTTTTCCAAAAAGAAACAGACTGTGTAGTGCTTAACCGACCTGTCTATATCCCAGATCGGTGATGTACTGAAAGCATTTGGCAAATTATGAAATGAAAAATACTACAAAGGAGGGAGTGAACTGTTTAACAGACTTAATCTCAGGAGATTCAATGTGGCTATAAAAACTGCAGCAATTGGTCTCAGTTTTCAGAGGCTTAATGCCTGCATCTGAGTTTAAAAAACAAAACAAAACAAAAAACCCCCAATCTAATCTGGCATATATTTGTACATTTCTATACTGATTTGAAATGATTGGGATATATAGCTCTTTTTAAACATCTTCATACTCACCATAATCTGGTTTAATGTGAGATTAACACATTAAGTGCAGCAGCGCGCATCATGACTGATTGTTTGCTTAAGCTTTTATCGTAAATAGCTATTGGGGGCGGGGGATTTAAGGCTACCAGTGGGCCATTTTGACATAGTTCTCATTCTGGCATATGTGAACAGTCGGAATAATGAGGGGTTCATTTGTAGGTTCCACGGTGCCCGTTAGATGGCACTGTGGAGGCCCCGCGGTCCCACAGAAATAGTTGAATGGAATCCCAGTGTGATCTGGCACAGTAGTGGGAGGGGAGCACAGCCACAGTCCTGAAGGAGGTTTGAGCCAAGAGCACTGTGCTGCCCGACTTTTAATCGACATTCGTCCGTCTGTCCGAGCCGCAAAGCTGAGCCAAACGTTCGCGGTGCGTAATTACGCACGGATACGACAGTTCCGCGGTGTTCTTGGCTGTGGAAACCCCGCGGACAAAGAAGGGCAGGCGGGCTGGAGTGCAACTGACTTGAGCGGAGAGGAGTACTGTTGGAGGGGAAAGTGGAGGAATCTGGAGTCGGAAGTGCTTTTTCTTTTTTTTTTTTTTTCTTCCAGAAATGTAACTTACGTCCAGGATTTTAGGGAAGGAAAAATCTTTTTGGCGAGAAGGGAGTTAGGAGTGGATTTAACCCCCAAAACAACATCGAAATCCTCGGAGCATGGGGTAAGTTGTGGTTTTGTGTCTGAATTTTTTTTCTCTAAGTGTTGATTTAAAAAAAAGAAAAGAAAGAAAAGCTGAATGTGAACTTTGAGACGAAGCAGCTTCGTTTTTGAGGTTGTGGCTTTTTTATTCCGTTGGACGGCATCTTGTACAAGCTTTTGGAGCAATCCTACCGTCAGTTCACATGTGACAGGCTGCTGTTTTCTTTGTTTACATCCCGGTAGCTGCCGAGAGAGAAAGGAGTCTTTAATTTGAAGCGCAGATCCCAACTTATTTTGATCAAAACTCTATTTTTTGACTGCTGTGCCAACGAAGATAACCGCATTACGTGTAACTGTCTGGCTGTCACGCTGGCGATTTGTTTAAAAGTAATGGGGATATTTTTATGATGACGCACACAGAGGTCATTTAACTGCTAAGACTTCCTCTACTCTGTTCCTCCTCACTGAAGAGAGAGCTTACAGGCTGATTCTGTTGCAGGGGATCCTGGGTGGCTTTTATTGGGATGCTGTTGGTGTCATGCTGCGCTCAATCTCATTAACTCTGTCCGTGTGTTTGTGTGTGTTCAATTATACGTGCAAGTCTCCAGCTAGGCTTCAGACACACCTGAACCCTCTTCCCACTACCAGAGTCCAAGCTGTTAGCTTCCAACCTCTGGGACACTTCTATGACGCATTAAGATGCTCCTTAAATGAATGCACAGCACGAGAGCGTCATCTTTTTTCTTTAATGTGATTTCACTGACGCGCCACGATAAGCTGGCACCCGCAGGAGGATCCGATTTCATTGCATTATTGTGGTTTTACATTCTATTTATTTGCAGCCTAAACTACTTACGGTAATCGTTCTGAGTGCACAAGTGCACAGTAATGCAACAGTACCGATGATATTTACCCGGTTACAGCTCAGATTCAACCCCGTTTCCTAAAACGTGTGCTCATATACAGCTAAAATGTGATCTCCAATACATTTCAAGAACATTTATTTTCTTGCCAGCAAAACATTTGGCTTGGAAATGCCTCAGGGTCGCGCTTGAAGAGGTGTCTGGAGAGAGGAGAGGGGCTTCTGGGCATATCTGCTTAGAGTGGTGCCCTGTGACCCCGGATCCAGATAAGCAGCAGAAGATGGATGGAAAATATGTGATAATGGAAAAGACTAGAAAAATTTGCATTGTGAGACAACTGTCACCCTGAAGACTCGGGTTTGACCAGTTTTTCATTGAGTTTAATAATTTTCTTTTATTTTCCCTCCCAGTTTGGTTGGTTTTAGGGTCAAAATAATTTGCTCAGGTTAACATTTATGTGGCGGGACTGGTCCGCGAACGCACCTGAGCGGCACCGCAGACCACGTCCCGCCACAATTAACCATTAAAGATTTCACCTTTCCTTCTTTTGTTTGTTCACAATTACGATTTAAAAACAAAAAACAAAACCTAAAGTAAATAGGCCAAAAACAAGTAGCTGTACATACCTGAAATTCCAGTATGAACTGTAATATTTCACTTGTTTTAGTGCACCGATTGGAGTACTTTTACAAAGTGATTGCAAACTGCTGTAGAGCACCCATGCATTCAATTCTCAGGTTTCAAGGTTTGAGGTTTCAAAGTCATGGAAATATTTTTGGCTTCAGGGCTTTGAAACCTCAGATGTTTCTTTTGCTGTCATGTTCTCCATGTGTAAGATGGAGAGGGTGCACTGGAATGTGTTACTGTCAATAAAAGTCAGATTAGGAACTAAATACCCAACCCCAGTCAGTGTGGCATTGTGCCACAGTGTCAACGCTAAAAGCTTAAAGTAGACTGTATCCACTCTGTTGATGTCAGTGGGGAAATGGTCCTCTGACAGTAACAAACAAGCAAACATCTGCTCCGATGGCCTGTGTTTGATGCATTTTCACTGTCAGAGCTTAAGCCAGGCATCAACTCTGCTTCATCCCTCTGAGCAGGAGAGAGGCAGCAGGATTCAGTCACCTGGGCCAAATGGCGAAAAAAAAAAAAAAAGAAGAAAGGAAAAAAAAGCTGGATTTAGTCACTGGGCCACCGTGTACTCTCAAACAGGAGTCTGCAGAACTCATAATATCCAGAGACAGCCTGCAGCTCTTCTGCACACTTGACAGATGGAGCAGAGTCTTGATTAAGAGTCGCTTCAGGTCCATAAACCAAATGAATTTTCACACAGGTGCTTTCAGGCTGCGTGCCGCTTGTCTTGGAGTTCTTGTTCTCGTACTCTGACCCAGGTAGCCTGGAAATAGATGGAGATGCAGTGTTGATGTAATGAACACCTTCTAGCTTTAGGTAACAAGACTGCAGATTCAGAGTGAAGTTTATGATCAGCTTCTATTAATTCAACATCAATGCTCGGTAACAGCAACGCATTAAAAATGGTTCATCAACTGTGCATTAAGAAAAATCTGCAATTTCGGGCAACATTTGGAGGAGCCTAATGAATGGGTTTATTGTGCATTAATGAGGCGAAAACTATGTATAAGTACCAGTTTTAAATGGAGCTGTGGTCTTAAGTGTGAGTCTGTTTCATGTGTGTTTTTAGCAGGTCTAACCTAAATGAAATTCTTTGTTTTTACCACATTTATGATCCTTGAAGTGTTTTGTGGATATGATCATGTTTGGCTTGGTACTGATGATGAGTAGTATAGTACAACATCCCCAGTTCCAAAGAATTGTGACACTTTTACTCTTCCATGGAAAATATTAGCTCATTTTGAATTTAATGGCAGCAAAACACCTCATAAACGTTGAATCGGGGCAACAAAAGGCTGGCAAAGTAAGTGTTACTGAAAGGAAACAACAGTTTGCCATTATGTTGTTTGGCAACAGGTCCGGATTTAATGAAAAAATATGAAGACTTTTAAATGTCTCCTCATTTGCAGTACATAATATCATTAAAAGGGACTAGGCTGAAAATCAATACAGGGCGCCCATGGTCTTCTGTCCCTCAGGCAGCATTGCATTAAAAACGGATATGATTCTTTCATGGAAATCGCTGCACGGGTTCAAGAACACTTCCAGAAATCACTGTCTGCATGCACAAATGCAACTTAAAGCTCTATGATGCAAAGAAGAGGCATATGTGAACATGATCCAGAAATGCTGCCGTCTTCTCTGGGCCAAAGCTCATTTAAAATGGACGGAGGAAAAGTGGGAAAATGTTCTGCGGTCAGACAAATCGAAATTTTAAATTCTTCTGGGAAAACATGGACGCTGTTCTGGAGTTAAGAGGAGAAGGACCACCAGGCTTGTTATCAACACTCATCACTACATCAGTGCCTACGGAACTAGCAGCATGTACATCTGGGAAGGGATCAAATAATGCTGTAAGGTGTACATGCAATATAATGCTCCCATCCACACGTCTTTCTCAAGGAAGGCCTTGCATATTTTAATAAGACAATACTAAACCACACACTGCATCTATTATAGCATTGCTTTATAGTCGAAGAGTCTGAGCCACCTGCAGTCCAGACCATCTTTCACCAACTGAGAACAATTAGAGCATCATGAAACCAAAAATACAAGAAAGAAGACAAAAAACCATTGAGCAGTCCTGCATCAGACAAGAATGGGACAACATTCCTCTCCCAAAAGTCCAGCAGCTGGTGTCCTCAGTTCCCAGACATATACAGACTGTTGTTAAAAGAAGAGGGCATGATACACAGTGGTAAACATGGCCCTGTCCCAACTTATTGATGTGTTGCTGCCATCAAATTTAAAATGAGCTAATATGTTTCCTGAAATAGTGAAATGTCTGTTGTGAATAAAACATGGGTTTATGAGATCTGCAGATCACAGCATTCTGCTTTCACTGACATTTTACACAATGTCCCAACGTCTTGATGTGGACCCCCTGAAGCAGTGGCTGGTAAGATCAGCAGGTGTGATGCTTCACCTTATAACTTGAACTATCTCCTTCTTGTTCTGCTGCAGAGGAATTGTCTGCCAGCTGTAAAATGTACCCGCTACACCGAGAGAGGTACAAACACACCGCTGTCTCTGTGTTGTTGCTCTGTCTGATAGGGATGGGTGATACCTCCTACCAATTATTGCTGAGCTTTAGGTCACTGTGTGTACCTTTCACTCAGCAGAAGCTGCTTAATTACAAACGCCTGGGGTATTCAAAGTGTATAAGTTTGGTATCTATTAATATTATTTGGTTTAAAAAAAAAGTGTAAAAGTAGCTCAGTATGAATATAGGGACGCTTGTAAAATTTAATGTAGGGCAGCTATTAATGGAAATGTCACCATTGCATCATGAAATTGTGAATTTCTACAGTTACAGTGGTTTTTCTGATACTCCAAAATAAGACATCAGGTATTAATACATTGGGGATCAATCCTCCCATCCCTGCTTCATTAAATATTTATTTGCCTTTGAACAAAATCCACCCTCATCTCATCCTCCCCGTCGTGTTAATCCTCTGCTCGGTATCTGTGGAAACTGTAACAAGCTGTAAGATGTGATTCACAGAGTGGAGGTTTCATGCTTGTCGTGATGTGCAAATGTTGTCAGCATGTTGTGCTGCCCTCGCTGTCATCACCTGGTGTCCCTTTTATCACGCTGTCGTCCTGTCACACACTTTGTCGCAGCTCAGCTGTTCCATGCACTGTTGGATTGTTTTGCAAGTGCGTCGTGTTGTACGAGCTCTTGGCATGTTTTGCATGTAAAACCTCGGTGTTTAAAATAACTACAAATCTTTTAAAAAATGTTGTGGTGTAAAAATATGCTGTGGATGTTCTTGACTCAAGTTAACCTCAGGGTTATTTTTGCTCTATTTGTTTTGGTGTGAAACACTTTCTTTGAGCAATTTAGCGCTTGTAGCTTAAAAGATGGAGTTTCACATTTGCTGAAAGATTTTTCAGCATTCCTCATTCACAGAGGCCTGTTGTTGGTTGGCTGAACACAACTCTGCCCACTCAGTGAACACAGTCAGTATAAAAGGCCTCAGGCACATGAAAGCTTCACTGACAAATAACGGACTCTTAAAAAAAAAAGGAAGTTGGGTCCTCTCTTCTCTTCTAGGCCTTCTGGTTAGTGAACAGAAAACAAACACTTTTGACAATCAGTTGTACATTTAAGTCATAAAAATAATGAATGAATAAATGAATGGTGATGGTGTCAGCATTATAGTTTTGGTTTTTTTTTTCTTTTTAACTGTTAGTTGGGTAAAGCAAACTGATTTGTTTTTTAGCTTGTGGGATTTTATTGTTTTAGTGTTTTGTGAAATTGAAAAAGCAGTTAGTTGCAGCAGGTTTGGATTTAGCTAGCTCAAGAATACGATTTCAATACATGTATCATGCTTCTTTAACTTTTTATACACACAGAAATGTGGAAACATCTACATTTGTTGTTTAAGGTGGCGATACCTACTGTAATTACTGTAAGGTGGATATAGCCAGCGTACATGAACATATATTTTGATGAGGATAGAGCTGATCAGCTAGCTAACTAACTAGCTAGAGCTAGGTCAATGCTAGCTAACTAGCTGGATTAAGAATGTGGATCCTTTTATAAACTGCAATGATATTTGTGATGCTAGTTGTGCCAAGTGAAAAACAGGCTTCCAAGAAAACATAGCCACTGGCTGGAAAAACTAAACCGTAGACTCCTTGGAGAAGGAGTGGCCAGTTAAATTTCTCAAGATGCCCCATAAGAAGGAGTTTTTTTGTTCAAACACTGAGCGAGTAAATGATTGAGAAACCGAGGTAACTTCACGGTCATACAATAGTGACTTGTCAATCATAAGGGAGCCTCCAGCTAAAACATACCCAAGTTTTATTGCCTATTTTAATTTTGGAAAAGCAGTTGTGAAGATGCTAATCACAATTCAGTGCACACCAAAACATTTACACCGAGACCCTTTTGGAAAAGATGGTTTTGGTCTGGATCCAAGAGAACTCCAAAGCGGTTTCTTTAAGATGACTTCCATCAACTACCAGAGCTATTTCTATTTCCACATCTGGTTTGGACACAGTTTTCTTAGTTTTCTGTGTGTGGACCAGAGGAAATAACCCTGTGAAGATTTAAAACTAGCCAATGAGAATGCTTAGTAAAAATGCAGATTTAAGGTATTTCTGAATTGGCTTCACTTTCCAGACATCCTCCACGCTACATCCATCGTATACATACAGTCTGTGGAAACAACAAAGTGCATCAGAGCTGTTTCCTGTAGGCAACTGAAGCTAGCTGTTGTCATGCTTCCTGTCGTTATCAGAGGCTAAGCTCCCGGCTATCAGTTTCTCATCTAAAAATTGAAGCTTTTACATAAATGCACATAAATGTACATTGTTGTTGTCTGAATTTGTGGTTATACAGCACAGCATGTGGCAGAGTGTGATTATCAGTTGGCATAATTACCGTAGAGTCATAGGAGAGGATTAAGGTATTTCAGACCAATGAAAGCTCATTTACTGTTGAAATGTTTTGTAAGATCACAGAGCAGCCTCCATGTGCAGCACACAGGGCGTCTACACTTTGAACATGTTCAGTTTACCCACAGCATAATGACAGTAAAAAAGTGGATTGTCTGTGTCCTCACTCTGGTCAAGGACAAAACCAGCTGCTCTGTGGGGAGAATAACCTCTTAATTGCTGTTCTGGAGACATGCACAATTGAATTAATAACCAGTCATCTTGACTCACTCGCCACTTCTATTCATCTCACCTCGTTTTGCTGCCTTGAAAGTACATAAAAGTGAAACGATGGGGTGAAAAAAAATCTGCTCTTTCTTTGTGTTTCTACCTGGCTTTCATGCCCTGAATACAGAAAACACTCTGGCTTTGTGTCACCTACACAAATCGTGACAACAGTCAGCCTCCTGCAAGAGGAGCTGACCTTCACGTAAGTGCAGTGCTGCAGTTTAGCAGAGCTGGAGTTCACGTTAGGGCATGTTTTCAGAGCATTTTGCCAGTTAAAGTGAAATCAGTGAACCGTGGAGCTGCTTGATGAGTTGTTCAACTTCTTCTAATCAAAGAAAATCTAAAGTGACAACCATAAAACTCCAAAGCTTTTCTTACTTTGCGCCAGAGTTGGAAACTTGGACAGATATGGGGACTCGTTTCGCAGCTACAATATGAGCTGGTGTTTCACTTCGCTGTGCTATTTTGGTATGTAGTTGTAGCGTGTCATGTTGCCCGGACACACCAGGCACTTTCGCTGTCTCAGGAAAGGTGGACGCGGGGCTGCTCGCTCTCAGAGGTCGAAGGAAGCAGACCCTTTAAAGGAGAAGTACTGTCAGAAGAACAAAGAGAAGCAAAAAACATTTTCCTGTTTTGGTAATCCCAATGCTCCCAGAGGGTGCAAAGCCACAGCAGGCTGCCTGTTGTTTGTTGTCTTAATTCACAGATGGTGAACAGTGATGCTCAGTTGATGTGCTCATTTAGAGTGAATTTAACCCTTTTCAGATGGATGCAGAAATCAGGACAAATCCATGTTTGTGGGTCAAAACCTCACTCATCAGCAGCCCCTAGCATCCCCCACCACTCTGCTGTTTTAGGACCCCTAAAGCAGAAGCCTTCGGAAACACCGCTGACCCATTTTCATTTTCTGGACAGCCAGAAACTGAAACTTTGAGATACTTCCTGATTGTGTCTGATCAGTCACTACTTGTCCTTCCTTCATGGATCATTCTTCTACCCCATGACTGTTTTGTGGAAGGAAAAAAAAGACATCTCTGGCTTGGCTAGCAGTAGTTAATTTAAAATCAAATGCAGGTGTCGGTGACCTTGTGTTGTGATAATTGTGCAGGGAAATTCTGCATTCTTTCATGATACTCCTGCCTAAAGGCACAGGAGGTACACTCAGTGTACTTGAATGGTGCATTTTCAGGCAGACGGATATGAATGGTATGAATGTGAAAAGCTCTTCTGGAAAGAGGTCGTTTGCATCAAGATTCTATTTTAAAATGAAAATGTATTCATGTGGACATGGCCTTAGACCATCTGCAGTCTTTGCAATCACATCTCCTGCAATAGCAAAGCTGACAGCACTTTTAAAAACAACATATTCACACACAGTGTTTTTTCAATCTTTTGAAATATTTTCTCTCCCACGCGAATGAGGGTACATTTCCACAAATCAAAAGTCCTTGCTCTAAAATCTGTAAAGCCACTTGAGGCACATTTGGGATTTTTCTTTTTCTTTTTTTTTAATACTGGGCTTCATAAATGAAACTGAATTGATGTTGGGCACACGGTGCTCTAATACATCATACTGGAGAAGGTGAAGCTGTCAGAAAGCTGATTGATCTGTAGACTCTGACAAACACGGGGTTTGTGAGAATAAGTAAAGTGGACTTGACTATAAAACTGGGTTCATTTATATTATGATTATAGGAAAACTACTCTCACAGGACACTGTTAGGTACACATGTTGAATGACTCATTATTTCAACTGTCTATTCAACCAGTCACATGGTAGCAACTCGGTGCATATATGCACGTAGACCTGCTGAAGTTCAAACCGAACATAAGGATGATGATGATTTAAGTGACTTTGAATGTGACATATTTGTTGTTTCCAGACAGGCAGGTCTGAGTATTTCAGATGTGCCGGGATTTTCCCACACCAGACTTTAGAGGATGGTCTGAAAAAGGAAGAAATATCAAAGGAGTGTATGGAAAGCAAATGTAACCACTTGTTGCAACCAAGGTATGCAGGAAAGCATCTCTAAAAGCAAAATGTATCAAACCTCTGCAGGAGCAGAAGACCACGTCGGCTAAGAGCAGGAAACTACAATTCACAACGGCTCATCAAAATTGATTGGACAACAGAATAACTTAAGTTTAGTTGGAGTTTTAATTTCTGCTGTGACAGATAGGGTCAGAGTTTGGTGTAAACAACATGAAATGATGGATCCATCCTGCCTTGCTTCAGTGGTTCAGGCTGGTGATGTTATGGTGTACCAACTGAGCATCATTTAGCCATCACAGGCTACCTGAGTATCATTGCTGGTCATGTTCATCCCTTTCTGACCACGCTGTATCCATCTTCTGATGGCTGCTTCCAGATCTCAATCCAATAGAGGGCATTTGGGATGGGGTGGATAGATTCACACAGTAAGTTATAATTTTCCCACAAATGATTGATACAGCACTCTGTGTGGTGCAATGAATGACACTGTACTTCTGTTTTTTTTTTTCTTGCTGAGTTAGCACAAAAGGGAAACGGCTACTCACAGCAGTCATTAGTATTCATAACAAACTTTCTCTTCCTCTTAGGAGTGAATATGTCTTTAAAAAGCCTCCCATATTCATAAATTATATTCAAACTTTCTTAAAACTTTGCCACCTTGGCTGGGGTAAATGTTACTAAAACATTGATTTTTAAAAATGAAAAAAAGTTAAGCCTTTAGTTAACTAACAAATTCTAATGTGTTTTTTAAGGTCTACTTGTCTTAGTGTATCAAAAAACTTTGGAGCTCTGTGTACCACTGTGTATTGTTTGTTTCATAGTGTGAGTTCTGGTAATACTTGCAGAATGTGGTGTGGGGTCATCTTGCTGAAATATCCAAGACCTTCCTTGAGAAATGTTCGGCATTAATGGGGCTTCTACAGATCTCATAGTCGCTGCCATCACTTACTCTGGCTTGTAAACTGTTTGCATGACGGTCCATGCTTCTGTGTTAATCTAGTTCGGTTTTTAGCTGTTTACAGCAAGGAGTGTTTGTTCTACACGATGTGTAAATGCTCCTTTTTTGACCCTTTCCTAACCTCCTGTTCTTCTCCGCCTCTACTGGACCTCCTGCAAGCTTTCTCCTCTCTGCCTTTTCAGATTTGAACACTAGCTTTTAAGCACAACCAATACGATTTCTGGCAGTGACTTCAGCAGCTTTCCACTTCCCTCAGGCTATTTACAGCCCATACAGCTTAAAGGCTTCATTATTGGCAGTTAGAGGAGTATTTTCTCAATGGGCGACTGGGCATGTTTGACTGCAGGGCCACACAGGAGGGTGCAGCTCCTATTTAACAGATCAGAGATTCAGGGTGGTGAATGGGCACTGAGGTTAAGAAGAGAGATGAAGAAAGCAGTGAGAGAGGATTAGAAAGTGATGACTTGGGGCGAAGCTCGCAAAGCAAAGCCATAGTGCATGTTTGTGTGAGTGTGGTGGGGCAGCTCAAGACTGAATAAGAAATGCTTTTTAAAAAGTCTAAACTAAAGTCCACGGTTATAAGTTTATGCATAAAGAAGATATCCAGATGAAAGTATTTCATGATATACAGTAAGTGTACCAAGTGCACGAAGGCCCTCTGGTTGACTTTATACAAACTTTGCTGAAATCTTTGGACTTGCTGATGGGAAAAATCCATACTGAAGAATAATCTTTGACATTAATAGTGCAGTTTAAAATTTCACATCACGGATAGATCACATTTATTTATACCCAATATGGTGGAATATTTCATAGTTAAATATTTTCTGTTTTGAACTGATACTACTTGTTAACAAAACTTCCTTACCTTCAGTGCCATACAAGAATCTTAAGCTACCCTTCGTTTTTTAAAACAGGGCCTAAAAAACAAACTTCAGTGGAGAATTATCTGAAATATCCTTAAGATATAGGAACTGCAGCAAAGACCCGACACAGGAGCTGAGGGATGCATGTAATCATTCAGTTGATCCATCATCAGAAGTGGGCTCAGTGGAAGGGCGGCTGTCAAGAAACAGCTGAGATATGGAAAGCTACAGAAGAACTGGACTAAAAACCAGCAACAACTGCTCTTATGGAGTCATGAAATTTTGGTTTAAATCTTGATCAGTATATGTGAAGGTGTCTAGAGCCATCTGTAAAACACAGCAGAGCCTCTGTTATGGTTCGGGGCAGCAGTTCAGGTACTGGTGTTGATAGAATTATTAAGACAAAAGCACTATCAGATTTTGATCCACAATTACAGTGACATCTAGAAAGTGACTTACTGGAGTTTTTCAGGATGACAAAGATCTCAAACAAACCTGGATAGAAAAACACACAGAGGAACACTATTGGTCATGGATTGGCCTCCCTCGAGCCCGGATTTCAACATTACTGACGCAGTGTGGGATCATCTTGACAGAGAGTGCAAGAAAAGGCTCCCAACATCCAAAGAAGAGCTTTGAATGTCCTTCAGGAAGCATGGAGAATTCCTGAAGAGTTAATCCCATGAAAATTGGGCATAACATTTATTATTCATTTATTATTATCGTTTTTGCTGCAGTTTGTAAAAATGAGTGTATCTCAAAAATGAAATTATGAAGACACTCAAAATAAATTTCCTGTGGTTGGAAAAGTTTTTTGCATCTCCAGTTTTGAGGGATATACCTCTGAAATTTCTGTAACTAGAAAAAACAAAACAAAAACATTTTTCAATTTCTTTGTAGTTTATTGCACTTTTTCGCAATTTATGTCGTTACTATGGACTTAATATTATTAAAATTTGGAATATAATGGTTGCATTGATGTATAGCAACTTAAAAAAATGCACTACAGCTTGTAAAAATGCAAAGATAACCTCTGGCAGACTTGATTCTATGGTGGGCTTTAAAGGGTTGAAAGAAATGACAAGACTTGCTTAAGAGTTCAAACTGTGTTGAAGAATAAGGTGGTCATACCGAATACTGACTTTCAAGCTCATTCGAATTGTACAAACTCAGAACAAGTCTGCCTTAAATATTTGCTGTAGCAGGACAATGTCAGATATTTTATTACATAGATGTGTTTAAAGTTTCTCTAGCACGCTGCACCAAGCACATTGTTTGGTTTGTCATCTTTTTTTTACAGAAGCATATATAAATACCTCAATATCTGGAATTATGTTAATCTCATCTCTGCATTGTCTTGTCATTTACATTTTGCGTATCTCAAGGAGCAACCATCTGCTCGTGTTCATCATATGAAACAATCTACCACCAGCTTTCAGTTGGGCGATTCTAATCTAATGTTTATGGCAGACAATAATATTTATATTCTCACTGTCAAAAGCTAAAATCCTGCTCAAAACATCAGATATGGATCAAGCAAATTAACAGCACCATGAAAGTACTTAATTAGACTCAATAAAAAAGAATTATCTGGCTCCATAACGGATACTCAGGATGTTAAAGGCAATAAACCAATAAGCCAAAATAAATAAGAATTAACATCAAAGCAAAGCAGCTTCTTTCGGGATTTCCCTTCTATCATATTTTCATCTTAATGAGAAATGATGAGTGACTGCTTGTCAGCTCCCAGCCGTCACAGCAGATCACACACAAATTAATGTCCCGTCGTTCATTTGGCCCGCCTTGACGCCGCTCCGTGAAAAGCCTGTCAAGCTAATCAGCTCAGACTGTATGCGTCACGTCAAAGTTTGATGATATGAGCAGATTAAAACCGGATTAAATTCCTCCTGAGGTGAAGGAGCGAAAACACTGACGGCAGCTTGGCAGTCAGGGAAGCCTCGTCTGAACTAATGCAGTGCAGTAAAGGGCAGCATGTCTGCATGTGCTGTACCGGCTTGTACTCTACACAGTTTACATGAATCATTAGATATGGACAACTTTTGTGAAAGTCAAGTAAACACACACGGACTGGGCCTATTTTAACATCCTCTTTTTTTGCTGATGCTTATGTTATACTTATTGTCAGTCTTCCAGGTGCATTACACCTTTTGTATCGAAACCACTGTTTACTCAGTCTTTATGTCTGTAAAACATCATAAGCCCAAATTATGCTTTCGGGGCTTTTCCATGTCCTTACAAACACCAAAGTTCACAGCAAGATGTAGTGATTCTCCTGCAGAGAAAACAGATTCTTAAACACATGAAACCTCTTATTTGAAGTCGACCACTATTCTTCAATGACTTCATCAGTGACATCACTATGTAACACATTTACACAAAGCTATCAAGCTGTAAATTTGCCGTGCCCTTGAAATAAGAGCAGTTGCCTTGCAGCTTCTCCGGCTAAAATGTCTCAACTGCAGGCAAAGCGAATTAAATGTTCTGCTGCTGGCTGCCAGGGTAAACACAAGAGTCCTCATGCACTCCTTTAATGCTGAGGAACAATCAGAAATTGTGCAATACTTTAAGACCCATAAAGGCAAGAGGAAAAGGACTGCAATTTTAAAGACATTTCTGGCTCCACGGTGGAATATAATGGGCACTCTCTTTGCTTAAGCTCTACTTCACTGCATTTTATAAAATTCAGATGAGTAATTTCTGAGTAATCTTGCTGACAAACAAAGGAAACTGAAAGCATAAAAAGCTCTGCTAGGGCTTGAGGCTTCACCTCATTTTAGCAGAGCAACAAATGGTCATGGGGCAAGTCATTATTGGAGTGGCAGTGTCCTTGGATGAAAACATTGTGTTTTGGGTAATGTATGAAGGTCTGCAGTAGCTTTGCCTTGACCTAGATCAGATTCTGGTTCAAATGTGTGGCTGCATTTCAAGGTTTGGTTCCAGGGCTGCCTCCAGAATTTATTAATAGGGGTGGCCATATGGGGGCCACTATAAAATATTGGCGTGGCAAACCAAAAAATGGAGTTTCCTGTATTATTATGCTGTTGTCAAATAAAGGTTACTTGAAAAATATGGCAAAAAAGAGAGAAAGAAAAGAATATATGCCTAGATAATTTCCTGCTATTAAATTTGATATCACTAAAAAAAGGTACTGGGTGGCCAGCATATTTATGGGGTGTGGCCAATGCCCCCCCCCCCCCCCCCCCCCCCCCCCCCCCCCCCCCCCCCCCCCCTTTTTTCTTG
>VUQG01019116.1:16394-27444 GCA_015106755.1 Etia nguti
TTTTTGGGGGGGGGGCCCCCCCCCCCCCCCCCCCCCCCCCCCCTTGGTGGTGCCCCTGTTTGGTTCATTTTTAGAGGGCTGTTTTTGAAATAACCTTCTTTTCCTGTATGCATCTCCGTTTATGCTGTTCAATAGAATGCCAAAAAGTAAATAAATAAGAATATGAACTATGTAAGACCTCAATATTGTGTGCGTTACATAAATCAAAAATGAGCTTTTTCCCACAGTTTAACAGGTTAACTGGCAATTCTACACTGGCCATAGGCATGAATGAGTGTGAGTGGATGGATGATAGATGGATGGCACACTGTTCATCATATTTCATACAATATAATATAGTTTTATTATGTTGTTTATGTGTAAATTAGAGTCGGTCTGTGAAATGTAGATGCTTTAAAAATATATTTAAGCACAAATAAATTCATGTATGTACTTATTGTTCCCTCTGTTGTTTTAATTTGCAGCAGCATGCTGATCCAATGTCTGAATACTGTCTAAATAAATACATCTGTCTACGTACACTTCAATAAAAGAGTCTAAAGCAATCATCAGAAACTATTAAAAATCTGCTGAATCTGCAGCACTTTTTAAAAAAATTATTGATTTCATGTTTATGTGAGGAGTGCAGATTTTCACGTCAGATCATCTTTTTACTGTACAGTGAAATTTTCATATGGCACTAGAAATGCAAAAAAATAAATAAAAAAACAAACCCTTTGTACTGTTTTTGTTTGTGACTATTAGAAGTGGATAGAAGGATGTGGACAGAATAATAAAAAAATAAGACCGTAAAATAAAATCGTAAGTTAACAGCAAGAAAAGAAATCCTACATCACTGACCCCGCTCTGAAAATAGTCTTTAGCATTCAGCCATCTGCTGTATTTAACACTCTATGAATGCATTTTACGATGCACACGTAAAACTTTTCACAAAACACTAAACACAAATGTTATCCACAAATCGCACATTGTTTACGTAGCTGTTTTGCACACCATCTTATTCTACTGAGAATTTTACAGTTTAACTAAACCCACTGAAATGCACGTCTGCTTGATGTGATGTGTGCACACTGTCATTACCATGCGATGTGGACATAAACTAGTGGGTTTTAGTTTATGAGGCGTGCACCCACTGGTGAACTGAATATATATCATTCATGAAGGGAAAAAAAACAAAGAATCTGCAGATCCTACTGTACTACGCTTTAGCTTTTCTAAGATTCAATTTGGCATGTGTGTAAATAATGGATGAGCAATAGCTTCTGAGAAATAGCTTTGGTAACTTGCATTATTTAGCGATATGCTAGGCAATGTGTTCAGGTTATCTATCCTACTTAGCTGTGCAGGGCTGTTAGTGGCCGATGAAAGCTGTAATGTTCACGTAAAGAATGAAGTGGACAGTACTTTGGTTTGTTTAGTTAGTGTAATCAAACAAAACTAACCAAATTAACTAAAAACATTTATCCATTTAGTCTCGTGATATAAAGATTTTCTCCTTTTGATGCTAACCATACCCAAAATGTCTTACAAAAATAAATAAAAATTCCACATTGGCAAAAATGTGACATTGTTATGAAGTGATTGATGATTAGATATCATTAACAAAAGGTCTGACAGTGAGCTGCAAAAAGTTCATAAAGACATATTTAGATCTATAAAGATTTTAAATCAAACAATCCAGATGTGATTGAAGTGGAGACTTTCAGCTGCAATTGAAGTGGTTTTAGAAACAAAACAAAACAGTCCTGCATTTTCAGAAGGTGATTAGACAAACTAACATAATTTCAAATATAAGAATTAATTTGAATACTTGGATGAAAATCCTTTTGCAGGCCAGCAGTCACGGACATCATCAAATGCTGTTTCCTCCCTTGAGTTGCTCTGCTAGAGCTTTCGGCGCAGCTGCCTTCAGTTGTGGGTCTCTCTACTTTCAGTTTTGTATTTAATAACTAAAAAGCTGCTCTGTTGGGGTGCAATCAGGTAGTCACCTGATTGCACCCCAACAGAGCAGCTAATGCCAATAAACTGGAAGTGAACTAAAAAGCTGCTCTGTTGGGGTGCAATCAGGTGACTAATGTGCACATTGAAGAATATCCCATTATCCATTTGGACTGTGATGAGCTGTCTGAGCAGTTTTACAGCAGCTGACTCAGTCTGAGCAGAGAGTACTCTCATGTACACTCCAGAATTCATCCTGCTACTTCTGTCAGCAGTCCTCAATAAACACTAAGGACTTTTTCCCACTGGCAGCCCTATATGCCCATGTCATAATGCTACCTCCACTGTGTTTGACAATAACTGTCTTTGCACGTTGTTGTAAACATTTTGTATTTCCATTCATGAAGGCTCGTCTGCCACCTCCTCCATTGTAGACCTGACAGTGATGCACCTACCTCCTCAGTAGTGTTCTTGACTTGGTTAGATGTTATGAATTTGTTTTTCTTAACCAGGGAAATTCTGCCTTCATGCACTTTAGTTGTCTTCTGTGGTGTTTCAGTCCAGCCTAGAATTGTGTTTAAGAATGATGCAGATTATTGATTTGGCCACACCTTGTATTTTATTTATTTTCTCTCTCTCTGATTTGGGTTAATTTGGGTTTTCAGAATAATGATGTTCTCCCTCAATTCCCAAATGAACTGAACTTTGGGGCAGCTATTGCAAAGCTTGAACTTACACAGCACTGGTGATAATTACAGCTATTTTTAAGACTCTTAATTTAGTTCACTTCCAGTTTATTGTCATTACACAAGCAGAGCCAGTACAACACAATTTTCATGCAACATATATAAGAACAGAAACACAGAAACATACAAATCCCTTTCTAACTTATTATCAATACTCAGTAACATAAAAAAAGAAAATCACTACTGAAATATTTGTTGTTGAACTGATTAAGTGGTTCTTTCAGCTATAATGGGAATAATCTATTACAATAAATAATTATAAAATAATGTCTTATTGGCAGTAAAGCGTTTCCAGGGAATCTTTGAAGGACTGTTTTGTTGGGGATACTCTGACATACTCTGTTATAAAAGCACGTTTTTCATTGGAGAACAGCTACTGCATTTCTTGGGATTTTTTTAATGTATTCAAGGGTCAGAGTGGAAAGGCAGGAAAAACACAGACAGGGAAAACCTGGCAGAGACAGGAGAGAAAGCTCTGCTGGGACGTCAGCCAGCAGAGCTACAAGGCTGAATTCTCGAGTGCCGTTCAAACCTGAATGGCACAATCACTGTTCATGCCTTTCTGGGACATTTTATCTTTCCTTCTGCAGATCTCTGTATCCATGCACTGCACAAGTCTGCAGCTGTTTGACGTAGAGCTTCTGAATCGGATGGTGATTTTGATGCACAGCTTAAAAATAGTAGCTTAGGAATTACACCTTGGCTCAATAAAACCACTTGAAGTTTGCCTTAAATCTTTATTTCCCACCATTGTCAGAGGATGGAAGAGTAAAGCAGCTGTGTCTGAGCTCTTGAATGAAGTTTAAAGTTTCTTTTAATCCACAACTTGAACTTCCAGCTCTGACACCACATGGAGAAGGGGGCACACAGCCCTGAGGCCAGTCGCTACACTCTACCTTCATGATAAATTAATTCCCAAAAAACATTCATATGAATTTCAAGGATAAGGGTGCACATACAGAATGAGGGATCTTCTCGAATGTTTCACTGAGCCAAAAAGAAGAAAAACAGATCTCTCCTTCTGCAGTCTGTCTCCTGCAAGCTTTTTCTCACCAATGAAATAATTCCTCTCAGCGACAGAAAAATATTACTTGGCTGTTGTGTGCAGCAGAGGCCATAAACAGAGGCACCTGATAGCTACATCTGGGTGACGGGTAATAGATACAGTGCCAATGCTCTATAGAGGGAAGCCATCAGCGAAAAAGACGGCTTTAATACACTTCCGCTGACCTACGTGTCTGTTTTCACTTTGCAGGCGCTCATGCTCGGTTTCAAATTACTGCTCAGACATCCCCGATAACGGTTCATTACCTCCGTTAGGAGAAAAATCACATCCCAGATAAATTTAAACTGACAGTGATGCTGTAAAAATGGAATGAAAGCAATTATTTTGAAATCTCCACCTCTGAGACCGTCAAATATGGAATTTAAGCGTGTGTGATATTCTCTGCATTGCATTAAAGTTTAAAGATTTGTCTAAACTTCTGCTGTATCACATGGAGAATCGTAATTAGGAGTGGATCCCACATGAAAGAAGAGCTGGAACTTCAGTGTGCTAGAATCAATTCATCCTTTGATCGGTTTCTCTGCTAATCCTCGTCAAACCTACCTATTTTTCACAGTTTTCATGCTGAAGTAGGGCAGTGCAGTGTACGCAAAACAAAAGTTTTGCTTGATTGAAAATATATTTCACACTTATCCATTTTCAGTAGGCAAATGCTTAATGCAAAATGAATTTCTATCTGTTTTAATGACCTGTTAAATGTTAAAATAAAAGCATTACATGAGCTTGTAATTTGTTTGGGCAAGAACTGACTCCAGCAAGAAGGAAAAAAGGGCACAAATTAATGATATTGCATTGAAATCACGATATGTACAAGAAGGAACAGGGATGAATTTCTCCCTACAGAAACGGGCAACGGTCTGTGGTAATGACACTAAAAATAATACATTTGTAAATGTTTGTCTCAACTGATCAACTTATTGTGAGTGACAGTGAAAACCAATTAAAACAAAGGAGTATAAAGCGATTTGTTGTCTAAAACAATTTAATTCTAATTAGCTCGAAAGCCAATATTTCTTGTGACCATCTTCATTCTTCAACAGAGCCAGAACTGTGTTGGGAAAACTTTCATGTAGTTTCTTTAAGTAGTCTTCAGGAATAGTTCTCCAGGCTTCTTGAAGGACATTCAAAGCTCTTCTTTGGATGTTGACTGACTTTTGTTCCGTTCTCTGTCAAAATGATCCCACACTGCTTCAGTAACGTTGAGGTCTGAGCTCTGGGGAGGCCAGTCCCTGACTGATAGTGTGCCTCTGTGTGTTTTTCTTCTTTGACTACAGCGTCAGTGTGTTTGGGATCATTGAAAAATAAAGCTGTTTGGAATCAGGCGCATAACAAGTTGAATTCCACGGTGGTACTTTTCTAAATTCATAATTCCATCAATTTGACAAGATCCTCAGCGCCACTGACTGAAAGGCCCCAAACTATGATGGAGCCTCCACAGTGTTTTAGAGATGGCTGTGAAACATGCTGTTTGGTTATTATTATTTTTTTGTAGCTTCAACATCAGATATGGGATCAAATGTGACGGACTGCCAGAGAGAAATGATATTAAAAACTGATAAAACAAAAAACTGTACAAGTGTGACTAACTGTTACTGCAACATTTTAGCTGTACTAGTATCAAGGGTTGAGATTGAATGTTCCTCTTTGTGTAGCCATGTCTAATGTTATCAGTGCTGTGAAGTGACTTACTAAGCAACAAGTATAGTAGCTGGGTGGAAAACTATTACTGCACAGCTTTTTATTTCATGATTTTAAGTAATCAGTGCCACAAATAGCATACCAGAAAAGTCAAACCAGCTGCCAAACACGGTAGTGGAGGGGTGATGATTTAGGCTTGCAGCCAGAGGACCTGGGCAACTTGCAGTCATTGAGTCAACCATTAACGCCTCTTTAACTGGCCTCACATTTGTCTAGAAACGAATGCGAGGCCATCTGTCTAGTAACTAAAGCTCTGCCAAATTTGGGTTTTACGACAAGCAAATCACCAAACAGAAAACAGAATGGTTGGAAAAAGAACATAATCAATGTCAAATCTGTAAAGTCACATGACTTTACATAAAACATTTTGAGTTTTCTTTTTAAAGATCTCTTTTTTTTTGTCCCTTCACAAAAATGTGAGAAAAGCAGTTCCCACTGAACTAACACGAACTCTGAGGTCTGAAGGTTTTTTATTAAAGGAGTTCCTGCTCTCTGAATGCTTGTGTAAAATCAGTGCCTCACATTTTTCTGTCCTTGGGGACATTATGATGGAACATTTATGTATGTAAATGTTAGTGTTTCGTTAGCCTCAGTGGGTAAAAATATGAGTGAGTTGTCAGAATATCATTAGAATAGGAATGAAACCAGTAAATTCAGTGTGTACATAGACTAATGTGATATTTCCTTTCTTGTTTTTTGACTGAATCCACTTTTGGATCTTATCCTTTCTATCAGAAGTAAATGATATTCGTTAAATCTGTTGCTACAGCCATCCTGGACCTGAAGGACCTTGCTGGTGCTGCTATTGTCTATTGTCTCTTGTACCTTCAGCATTTGTGCTGAAACACTAAGAACTATTGTTTGTATGCAAATGTTGAGTAATGCCAAGCAAATCCTGCAGGAACCATTCTCCATATAGTCATTGCTGACCTATATGCATGCCTGTTTCTTCCTGCTTGGACAAGGACCAAAGCACATTATCCTCATTATTGTTGCTATATAATTGACTTTTCATGAGAATGGCTCATTGGCTACACTGACTTTGTGCAAACTCTATTAGCTGTGTAGTGTTGCATGAATTCTCCAAAGATCCTGTAGAGTCGCTCATTGTCCAGCCCACAGCGAGTCTGTCATTTGTCTTCAAGGAGGCCGGAGTGCTAATTGGACTGCTAGCGCATAGCAAATCTTCAGCTTCATTTGCATCAATAGCCTCATTACACCAGGATGACCTCAAGGTCTGTGAGAAACACAATCACATTTGGAGATTGGAGTATTTTACTTGATGATTTGCATCCTGACAGTTTTATTACATCAAAGAATAATGATATTGAGTTACTGTTATTGGTGGATACAGGTGGAATAGCCTTTGATGAGTGAGCTAAAAACAGTTTTACAATTTGCAATTTTCTCTGTCGCTCAAAAAGAGCAGAAAAGAACTAAGACTACACTTGTTTTTCCAGAAAAAGCAAAAAACAAACACTTATTAACAGAATTGCCTTATTTTGTCTGTAATTATTCCATCCAACATTAATCTATACAGCGACTGTCAGCTTTAAATAAAAAGAACCTGCTCCAACCAAAATTAGCTTCTCCAAAGTTTCAGGAAGACTCAAAAGTACCGCCTCTGTTAAAATTTCAAGCCAGCTGCTCATTAAAATTGAGTGAAAAAGGTCGAATTATATTCTATAAGGTTGCATCCAGGTAATTTGATAGAGACATTTGATATTACTTGAGTGAGATCCTGATGAAATGGTGAGTTGTGGTTATTAAAAAAATTCTTGTTTTTTTCCTCTTCAGTATTTCAGTTCAGTTCTTTACATTATACAGGGTTAAGAGAGATACGAGGGTTACTAGTTTCTGTAATGACTCCTGCTGTTGATACCTATGATCTAAATAAAATGCTTGGAGTATTTTACAAGGTTTCTGTGCTTTGTTTACATTATTTTCTTCCTGTGTTATTATCCTCAGAAAGGAGTTGGTGCCTTAAAAAACCAAAAACAAAAGAAAACAAACCAAAAAAATAAAATAAAAGGTAGAGCAAGTTTAACTGCAAATTAAATTAGTGACAGGAAGACTGAAGTGTCAAAACTGTCCGAGTCTGTTTGCTTGCTGTTAGGTCAGATATCCATGTAGATATCTCAGAAACTGTGCAAATACAGCCACAGCTAGTTTGAGTGAAAAATATAAATATGTATCTTACTACTAGTGAAACACAGACCCTGTATTCCATCTAAAGTGACAGTCTATCATTGCTCTGTGATGCTCCAAAGCTCACTCCTCTTTATATTCAGAGCCCCTGAAGAGTTTCTCCACAGTGAAAACTGGCTCAGCCGAGAGCATCACATGCAGACAGATTTACGTCTCCTGAGAAATCAGGCATGTAACGGCTGACCTCAGGCTCCCCTCTCTGTCTGTGATAGAGCTGAGTGACAAGGAAAGAGTTCAGACTGAAGGTGATACATTTACCTCCCGGTAGAAGTGACGTGTCGTTACAAAATGATTGAGTGCACTATATATAAACAAATTAGGTGCATTCGAGCAAATATGCATGCATGCCGAAACATTTTTTATTTAATTTGATGGTCCATATGCTAAATTCTGTATTGCTCATAAAATAAACAACAATTTTTATTCTTCTTCTTCTCATGCCATTTCTCTGAGTACATAAATATATTTTAAGAAAAGGTACATAACTGTAGATGTATTTCTGTCAACATGTTGGTAAATATAAACTCCTGCTGGCCTTAAGCAACAAAGCATGTGACTTACAGATAAAGCTTCAAACATGAAAAAGCTTAAAGATTACAGGCAGATTTGGACAATAAATAATTCTTAAATTCTCCAGTTATGAACAGGTGTGTTGACAGCTTTGAGGATTGTTTTCTTCAGAATTCAGACATCAAATATAATCGTGACCTTGTTAAACTTGTCATTTCTGTATTTTGTATATTTTTTAAAAACTTTTTGTATCAAATATTTTTTCATGTTTCCTTGTGTTTTCCTTTAAAGAGAGCAGCCCATCTTCAGTGCCAGAGCTCATGTCTTCCAGATCGACCCGGCCACCAAACGCAACTGGCTGCCGGCCAGCAAACATGCCGTCACTGTGTCCTTCTTTTATGATGCCACCCGCAACGTGTACCGCATCATCAGTGTGGGTGGAACTAAGGTAGGAGCCCAAGACTCTTAAATCCAGTCAGAGGGTACGCACGTAGTCAGATCTGTGCCTGTTCACATCACTAACACATTACAGATCTGGAATAGTTTTAAGCCAGGACAGATTTGAACACGGCTCTATGGAATAAGCCAAAACTGCACGGACTCTGTAAAAAACCTGTAAGGGCCGAGTGGTTTTAAGCACAGATGTGATAGACTGTGTGTAAACAATGGAGGTAGCTACTGTCACATCATGCAGTGCTTTGCTGACTTGTCGGCTGCTAGCCTTAGCTGCATCCATAGACTCTACGGATGCTCCGGTACCCGCTTTGCTAAATTTAATAAGAATTCAGCACAGACTTTTTGAATGTGCTGTATTTTATGCATAAAAAAAGCTTATAACACCACAAATAGTCAAACACAGAGTTAAAGCCTAGCTTGACAGCTAATGGTGTGATAGGGCACAATTGGTCAAAGAAGACCTCCTGTAGTTAGAAAGGAGAAACTCCTTATATAGACTGTTTTTATATACTCGCCAGTTTAATTTGGACATTTTACAGGAATCTATGCAGTTTACGTATTTTTGGCCATTAGAGAAACTGCAGTTTTTTTGCCAGTATTTATTTTTCATCCTCTGAAATTGCTGCTTGCCTTTTATAATTCCCCATCAGATCACTTTTGAGTCATTCAAGTGTTGCCACAAACTCTGGAGCTGAGGCACATAAGACAATGAATCCTCCTCAGGTGTTTATGATGAAAGCAAACCACTTTCTAAACAAACTGTCTCAATTCTTTTAGCATCCATGAATTTTAGACACATTTATTTCTGCATTTATTGAAAACATTTCTATTAAATACAGGAAGCCTGAGGTGTGGGACTGTGTGAATTAGCATTTTTTGTCATTATTTTTAGGGCTGTCTCTATTACACCTCCGCTCATGTACTGTATGTTTTCCTATACATTTTGCAACAGTGGCCCTCAGACCCCAGCTCTTATAAAAAGCAGCTAAAACCCACCACTTTTGTCATGAAGCACTTTGTGATATTTCTCTTGAAAGGTGCTGTATAAATATAATTTTACTTTACTTTTATCTTAATTGCATTTTCCTCATCTGGTACTAGTATTGCACTGATGTAGAGACACTCTGTTTGTGGAGTATTATATTCTCCTCTCTTGCATTTTATTTAGCGTATGAGATTCTTCGAAGCACCGGAAGAAGATCTGTTTGCTTTGTGGCTGTTATGGGTGGGATTGCATTACTCAAACAAACCCATTGTCAGCAGAAAATCTCTAACGTACCCACATTGGTAACGCAGCCTCAACAGCAGTGCTGAAGCACCTGGGAGTCCCTAACAGGATATCTTGTTAGTGGAAGAAATTCAGAGAAAACACTGCACTTTGTTGTTCTTCAGCCAGTTGTGCCAATTTGCCACCCTGAGACTAGAGGCTTTTGGAGAAGAGAATAAAGAAATCATTTGGCAACAAATCCACCTCATCAGACTGCTCACTTGAGAATATTACAGAAGAGATCGTTGCACAACAAAACAAGCTTTTTCACTTAGCTCGCTTTCCGTGGCCTGGTTATAGGTTGTTTTTGTCTCCATTTGCACAAACATAAGCGCTCCATGATGGATACTGAACTGTACGTGACACACATTTTTTTTAAATGCCACAGATCAGTCACATGGCTGTTATTGTTGCTCACGCACTGCCCTGTTTGCTGTGATGAGCTACAGTGAATAGTTGCCCTCTTTTCACTCAGTTTGTACAAATGAAAAATAGTTTTTTGTTGGCAGTAATTATTAATGTCCTTCTGTTTGTTTTGTATACCATCATGTATCATGATCTTGGAAAACTTGAAATAACTTGATGAATGCCAAAAATCTCACCAGTTAATTATGATGGTGAAGATCGTCCACCCTGACCTTGATCACAGCTTCTTGGTTTATTAAAAACCCCCCAAATACTTTATATCTCAGATTTATGTTTATCTGTAAGTCCTCTGTATGCTTTATAGATGTTGTCTGCACGTGCTCCAGTCTACATATCAAATACAACACATTTAAGATCTTTTTTTGTGCCTCTTTCTTATTTATGTCCTACATTTTGTGGCAGCATTGCTTTATTTATCACAAAAAAATGGCCCACTTTTCCTACAGGGATCTTTCCACGCTTTATTCGTGTGATTTATTGCTTTAACTCTCTGTGGTGTCAGGCCATCATCAACAGCACCGTCACCCCCAACATGACTTTCACCAAAACCTCCCAGAAGTTTGGCCAGTGGGCAGACAGCCGGGCCAACACCGTCTACGGTCTGGGCTTCTCCACAGAGCAGCAGCTGCAGCAGGTGAACACCACACACACACACACACACACACACACACACACACACACACACACACACACACACACACACACACACACACACACACACACACACCCACCTCA
>VUQG01019116.1:44162-121167 GCA_015106755.1 Etia nguti
TCCAGGTGGCCGAGCTTGAAGCCCAGCTGGGGCGTCCTGCTGCTGGACAGCCTGGTAAAGAGGAGCTGAGCCGGTCACTGGAGGAGTTGGAAGCCCTACTGCGAGCCAAAGACCAGGCAAGACACCAAATTTCCTCTCAGCAATCCACACTGTCCAAATCCATTTGCCACTTTAAAGGGAAGCTCAGTGTATACACTAGCTTAATTTACAAGAGCATCCATTATGTATTGCCAGCAGTCTTTTGGATGTGTGAGCCTGAATCTTCTTCTGATATTCAATTACGCCATAAAAACTCTGAAAGTGCAAGTGTCATTTTGAATATCTGTTCTCTAAATCATCTTTAACGCGTTAAATGAAATATTTTCTTGTACTTGTCTTGTCTAAAAGGTAATTACTTGATAAAATGCTGCAGAGTTCATGCAGACAAAGAGAGACGAATGTGTTCACTGGCTTTTTTCGTTTGTTTGTCTGCTAAGATCTGGATTCAGCTTTGAGGCTCTGTCGTGTCTGTCGCTTTGATCACGCTGAAGAGTGCTTTGATAAAATGTCACAGTCTTACAGAACACGACTGAGCAACGCTGAGACTCGAGATGTAGATGTTCCGAGCCGCCACCTCCGTGCTGAATGACAGATTTCTGACGGCATCTGTAACTTTTCTAAAACACACATCATCTTGTCAAACGTTGCGTGTTTCTGTGGGTAAAATCAATGTCCGCTAATGCACGCAGGACATGCTGAGCCAAAAAACGTTTCCTCTGGATAAATAAAAGCAAAATACTCCTTTGAAAGCAGCCTGCTGCTCTCTGCCAGCTTCATTAACATAACCACATCTGTCCCGTCATTTAAATACAGTCCACTTTTTGGCAGCAGGATTCATGGAACGTCACAGTGGCATGTTTCCCTCCCTCCTTCCCAAGAAGATGAAGGGGTCCCAAATCTTGTCGCCGACCCCTCGTGTACAACTGAAGTGTTTTATAGAACTAACGAGGAACGCCGCTGTGTCCTCGGGACATCGGATTGGTGTTGTAAAGGAATGGGAAAGGCGGTGTTGTAATTATTTGGAGTAACTGTGTTTTCAGGAAATTCACAATCTACAGAGCAAGAAAACAGATGTTGGGGAGCTAGAAAGGGAGAGGGAGGAGGCCATGCAGAGACTCAAGGTAAGCTGCATTTTTGTGACTGACTCATCAAATTGGACAACTTTGTCGTGCTGCACAAATAACACATTTGTGGAAAATGTCACACATTTTTATAGCTCACCAAATATCAGTTCTGAAGTTGCTGATTTTCTTCCTCGCACTGTAGTAAAATGAACATTTTAGGACCTCTTTTACTCTTTGCTGTACAAAAGATTACATTTGATGATGTCACTTTTTAGGTCAGCAGAATATGCTTTTATATTTCTCAGTTTTCTCATGGTATGCTGGCTAATAAGTAACCACTCGTTCTAGAAAATAATCAGCAGATTAATGAATAGTTAAAATAATGAATCCCTATATTAGATTGCAAGTGTGACATCTGTCAACCTGATAAGCACTGAAAATGCTCACCAGGCTGACTGATGTGTGTCAAAGTCTTCAAAATGGAAAATTATTGGTGCCGCTAGCTGACCAGTTGTGATTGTCCACAACAACCAGTCATAAAGGGATTTTTTTCTTCAACAAACTGTTAAAATAGTTATGCATAACCTCTAGAGGTTAGTGCATGACACTGACCTAAAGCACTCTAGTCCTAATAAAGGATTTCTGTTACATATAAATGTCTTTTTGCTGTTACCCAAACCAGGGCATATGAATATTTAGGGACACCTATAAAAGAGACCATGCAGTTCAGACGAGAGTAAGTGTGGCAAAGAATCTGCAAAGGTGAACTGAGGGCTCCAAGGAGAAAACAAATTGGATTGAATTTCCTTCTTAATGCTTGAGATGAGACTTGATGCATATTGCATAGCTCTTATTAGGTCTTCTATCATTCTTACCGGGGGTGTCAGTTGTGAATTATCTGTATTCATATTTGACCTTTGCTGTCCTTGCATTTATTCCATAAAGTATTCATCGGTGCTTTTTCGCATACAGAATTACCCCATAAAACAGGAAACTGCAGATTTGAATTTGGAGTATAAACAGTTTAAACTGAATTACTCCGAGAGGAGTTTTTTTTAGCAAATTTTATAGCAGTCAGCAGCCGCAGTATCTCCCTACAGTATGTCTGTTATACAGCATGTCTACTGAAGTTTAAATATATAGAAACGCAATATAAGGGATAAAGGCCTGTAGTTTTTCTACTCGGTTAATTGTGATCCGGTTTTCCCCAAAACATAACTTGTCAATCTTGTCTACATATTCTTATACACGTAGCAAAATACCTGCAGACACATTGTATTAAAGACTAACATTTATGGCATTTTGTGGATAAGAATGTGGGCAAAGATGTGTTTCTCAATACAAAAGATGCACTTTTGGTAACAATGTAAAAAGACAAATACTGGGTTAAATGAAAAGTGAAAAATGAAAACGTGAATTAATAACCATGCGTCTGCAGGATCTGGAGAGACGAAATGTGGAGCTGGAGGATCGCGTTCAAAGCGCAGAAAAAACACTGGCCTCCAACCGGGAGGAGCAGGCGCACGCGGAGGTCGAGGTACGGCGGATCATTGACGTTCTGGACATCAAAATCGGCGACCTGAACAACCTGAGAGAGAGTCTGGCAAAACTGGTCAACAAGTAGCCACAGCAGGAGCTGGGGTGCATCTCCACAGTCTCGTTCCCTCCAGTTTAACTGATCTAACAGCAGAGACGAGATCGGAGCAACATGGAGCCAAACACATTATAGTTGAACTTTCTTTGTTTTTTTCCATCAGTCCAGCATTGGAAACCTCTTAAAGGTGCTATGTGCAGAGCAAACCACCTGTGCTGTTTGCCATCACACCATTCATATAAAAGCCCTTCTGTTACTGGTGCCATAAAAATGAGCACTTTTCAGACTTTTTTGTCTTCTCATTCAGACATGAGTCAGATTTACATTATGGCTTCCCTCAGACGTACCCACAAAGTGATGCAATCTTTGCAATACATGGAGGATTGGCGTTTTAGTGACTCAAACACACTCTGCCAATCCTGAAACATCACTGAGTAAAAAGAGATCTTGTACTGAGCCTCCTGCATCGCCCTCCACATTGCATTCCTCAGATTACCTTGCGTCTTGGCGAACCCTGTCCTCTTTTTCCCTCTGCTATGCTAAAGTGATGTGTAAATGTTACTCGGTCCACCCTAGTAGGATTGCAGTTGCAACATAGAAAAGTTACCGCAGTGCTCATTTGGATGTAAACCGATGCATTCAAATGCCGTGGGGTTAATGGAAAGAAGTGCATGTCTGAAAGTGGCTTTTGTCAAAGTCTGACCTTGTGATTTTCAGTAGTAAAGAGGAGAGCTGAAGCATTTCAACCTAATGGTACAAAACACCCTGAGTTGATTACCCTACAATTTTACAATGGCAGATATGAAAGATATTAAGATTTTTTTACCTGACAGGGTTTGAAACCCTCGAACCAAGAAAACTGCAGCGCTGTAAGCGCAAGGGTTTCATCAACCTTGGGAGAGCTGTGAAATCAAATTTAATCTGCTTTTATGTTTTATAGCTACATTAAACATAAGCCACTTTTCATAAATCTTGATGTTTGGGTCATAGAAACAAAGTGGCTTTCCATAAATGCTTCTTTCAATGCAATTTTGGCAGAAGCGTTTTCTCTTTTTTCAGCTCTTAAATTGACATATTTGTCATGTCTGCTTTTACAAAGTGACAATCCTCTGCTGATACTGTGGAGATGCACCCAGTAAAAGTGTGAGCTGTGTAAGAGCCTTTGGAAGCAAAGGCCCTGAGTAAACTCTGCTCCAGTTCACCATCATCAGCCTAGACTGGTCTGACACCAGCCTGAACATCTACAAACTCAGAGATGCAACAACCTGCTCCCATTCTGTCTCCTCCCTCACCAGCGTACAACTGTTTTTGTTCATGTTTTATAAGGACTGCTCCTTCTCACCACTTACTCTATTATTTATGTTCATCGATGAGTTACTCGCAGTTAGGATGGGGAAAACGCCCACATATGTTGCAAAATTCAAGCTGCAGGAACTGAGTTTGTTATGGACAATAGGATCAGCAGCTCTGGTCTGTACAGGTGCCGTTTTCCCACACGGACACTGAGATTGCACTTGACAACGTGTGTGCCAAGTTTTATTTTGTTTACATTTGTCCGTGTTCACAAAGTTATACAACAATTCTGCTCAACGTACTTTTTCCTGTTGCTTAACACTATCAGTTACCATAATAGTAATAACCCTAGAGAGAGGCTCAGTGGAGCTGCAGAGTAGATCACTACAAGAGCCCCGCGTGAGCTCTGCAGAAGCCCCATACCTGCCAATGTGAAGCTCTGCGTGTGTGTGTGTGTGTGTGTGTACCAATACTGGTTCAAAACCATTGATGTGAGGACATTTGGAACGACCCTAACAACTTTAAAGGGTACTTTAAAGGGACAGATACCCCCAAAATGAGATGTACATGTTTTTGCTCTGGTCTGTAGAATGTTTGGGTGAGGATTAGAAATATCTGCTGCAGACATCTATGCGTTCTCTTGAACATAATGACCACAAACACAAACGATGCATTTGAAATCAAAGAAATAGCAGAAACTTATCTCTGCACAGAACTTTGGTGTGAGCAGGTTTGTGTAGGAGCTAGTTTCTCTCTGCCCAACTACAATCGCCAACCAAACGAAGATTGCAGCTGGTCAACTTTACAGCAGAGCTGAGATGGCTGCTGTTAATGTTTACATGCTGTCACGCTGTTATGAGCAGAAACTTCTCATTACAGTTAGATCCAGTGATACAGCTGATGGGCTTCAAGTAGAAAGAATATAAATCCTACATCAATCTGCTCACAAGGTAAAACTGCCTTTTAGTTCCATTATGTTAACTAGCACATGCCCGTGCTGTAGAATTCTTTGCTGTGTTATAGGTGTGTAAAGGCTAAAATCAGGTCATTTTAGCCTGTTGCTAGCTGATTGCCAGGCAGCCTGCTGTCAACATACTATATCATACACAATTGAAACTTTTGGGATATAAATTAGATGCTATTGTTATGAAATAATAAGATTTGATGCTTTTATATGGTGGTGTTTTAACCCATTACCAGGTGGCTGCTATGTGATATGGATAAGAACCTTCAGGGACCTAGGATCTACCTGTGTGCCACCTTTAGTTGCTCAACTACTGGTCATGTAGGAGGAGCTGGAGGAAACAAATTTTGCATATTATAATAAAATTTGTGTATTATAGTAAGATGAGAAGGTAGATATATCCACAGCTGAGGTCAAATAGATTTAGATGGATAAATAAAACTATAGATGTATCTTATTTTGAGGTGAAATGTCCCTTAAGGCTTTGTTTTTATGTTAATATTGGAATAACGGTAAGGTTAGGGAGCACGAGTGTCCTCACATAAATGGTGAAACCTGCGAGGATGTGTGCGTGTAACCTCGGACCGCTCCAGTTAAAAGCACAACTGCAGAAGTTTTAGTAAATTGGTACTTAATTGACTTGTCTGTCAGCGCTGTATGAAAATTTCTGATGCACTATATCTATCGATCTTTGCTTCTTGCCCTGTAATGAGTTATTGATTTCTTTGTATGACAGTAATAGTCTAGGTACAAATAAGGTGCAGGTCTTTGCAGCTGGTGATGCAGTGACTGCCAGAATCGTAACATGTCAAAATGTGAAATATGTTAATGTAATAAACTACAATATAATGTAATAGCATCCCATTATTACCCCCTCCTGCTTTTCTTGTTAGTGTTATAGCATGTTCAGCTGACAGTGTATGTGATATACTGTTTTAGGATTCTGTTAGGTTTTAGTGCAGATAATCAAAAGAATTGCTGCAGCAGTTCTAATTCTGAATGCACTAAATATGTTAATAATGCCACATTTCTGCATTATATTGCTATTATCACATTAACACTTGGTGTAAAGATTGATATTTCATCACTTTGACAAGTTACAAAAGGTCTGGGGGGTTCTAACATCAGCTGCTACATGCAACAATTAACAAATTAGCAATAAAAAAATTCTAGCTTAATTGCCTGTTAATAGTTGATACACGCACTTTGTAGATAATGAGTCCTCTGCAAAGACTGATGTGTTTCCTTTTTTTGTCATCGCTCCACCAGATTATGCGAATTTGCTACCAGCCTTTAGTAAGCATGAAGAAAACAAAGGCTAGCAGCTCCTCTGAATAAGCTCCACATGAATGACATCAAAAACACTTTGCTTCAAACGGCCTTATTCCTGTGTTTGAGTGCTGTACAATAACACTGCGTTAACGCATTAGGAGTAGTTCTTGTGTACTGCAAGAGTAAACACTTTTTCCTTTTAGAATAAGGATAATTAAGCATTTCACAACACGTGATTATGATACAAAATATAATCAGTGGTCTTAAAACTGACTAATGTGCAGTATTATTGTGTAGCTACATCACATCAAAGGAGTAATCCACCTCATATTTCAGGACCCGTTGAGTTAGATTGCACTTCTGTCTCCTTTTAGAAATTTGGTGTTTTATCATCATCAACTGTGGCTGCAATGATAAACCACGTTTTACTGCTGCACTTTATGGTTCTGTTCAAATATGCCTGTCCTGAAGAGTAAATAATACACTTTGATACCCCTTAATGTAAAGTCTCACAATACATTTTGTGAAATGCAGATCACCAGATGTTTAAAGGATATATTTTTGAACTTGAGTGTGGATTCCTCCGGGAAATACCGTGGAATAAGGACTTTTTAAAACCTGTCTGTTGCCTGCTCTGAGAGAACGCAGTACCAAAGATGTCCTACAGAAGCCACAACTGGAATCGACAAACAGCCAATTTATGAGTGACGCCGATCTTCATCTCATGTCAGCTTTTATCCATCATCCATTGATATCTGAAACATTTAACCTTTCAGTATGACTAAATACCTCAGAATAGTTTAGTTCAGGTTAGTGTCATTGAAGTGTTGTGAAGTACAAGGAAGGTACAAAAACTGAATCTGAGGAGAGCAGTTGCTTGTATGGGATTTGTATATAACTGTTTAAACATTAAAACTGTCATGCAAAGTCACTGCTGTGGTTCTTGTGTGATGGGAAAATTAAAAAAAACTAGTGTTAATACTCACATTTTGTATTTATGAAATGGTTAAAAGTCCACTATTCCCCCTGTGTTGCTTAGGCTAGAACAGTAACCAGTCGGAAAACTTTTCAATCATCAGCCAGGTAAAACCTGCACATTAGCTTCTAAAACACTATTCAAGCTGCGTATTTCATTGGCCAACATTGCTGTCATTTGATACGTGACGTGTGCTGTTGTTGTAAACCACACAAAATTAACATTATCTAGTTTTGGAACAGAGCTTTAGTTTAATCCTGTACCAGATCCAAGAAGCAGCTTTAATGAGTATCCCAGGACTTACTTGGGAGCTCTTAAATCACAATAGTCAATTACACCAGCTTCACCTTACTGCTGTTAATCTTATTTTTTCCTGGCAGTTAATTTAGCCAGCACAGCCTTATGGTCACTTTTCTTGAGTGAATTTAAACACACACACACACACACACACACACACACCTTACATTTTGATTAAATAAAACAAATCAGACAAGCAGGAGTTTTTTTTCCACATTTATTTTAACACAAAATAGCACAGAGTGCCAATTTAGTTGTAAATGTTTACTTCAGCTTCTTCTTGGGACGAAGGTTGTTGGTGTGTCCGCACTTCTTCTTGCGGCAGTTGACAGCACGGGGGTGCAGACGGGCATAGCACCTGCAAAACAAAAGGTCAGCGTACCAATTTAAAAACATTCAGGTTTTAGAAATGAAAAAGATCCTGAGAAAACCCACTACAGCCAAAAACTAAGGTCAGCTGCTCCCAACTGCCATTTCAGGTGACACTAAAGCACTGTGTAACCAAATCAAAGCAATTCTACCTACCTGATTATTTCTCAATGCAAATATATACAAAGACCTTCAAATGTCGTTTATAAGGTCCTCTGCCAATACTGAATTATATATTTAAAATGATACCATTAGAAATAAGAGCAGGCCTGAGGATAATCAAATTTTCATACTTAGGACTGGACTTACTTGCGGCAGATCATCTTGTCGCAGTTGTATTTCTGGGCCAGCTGCCTGAGTGAGGGCTCAATGATGCCACCACGCAGACGCAGAACCAGATGGAGAGTAGACTCTGGTGAACAGTAAAAACATCATGTTAATGTCAAATTTATATTCAAACAGAAAGCCTACTCTACCAGGAAAGCTAACACACACCTTGTTTATTTAAAAATCAATCAATAAACATCATTTAACAAAGAAACAATGACTCCATACCATATCTACATATCCAAAATAGTGTTAAATACAAACTACTTGCAACTGTAGCAAACAAAGCGTATTTGTGATACAAAAGAAAAATTATTGAGTACTTTTCTCATAACGCTTTTATGCTACTGCCAATTTCAGAAACAACACAGCCGTTACCTTTCTGGATGTTGTAGTCGGACAGTGTGCGGCCATCCTCCAGCTGTTTGCCAGCAAAGATCAGACGCTGCTGATCAGGGGGAATTCCTGTAAACACAACACTTGTCAACCAATCTGCACTTAACATTTAACATGAACTACAAGAGAATCTAAAGCTAGATCACTTCACAGGCTGCTCCAAACATGCCTATCTGTGCCACCTTTGTGGTCTAATGTGTGATTTTGAATGCAAACCTGTTTCAACTTGTACCTAAAGCCATATTAGTCTTAAAAGGCAAAGAACCCACGTTTCTAATCCAAAACCACAGCCACTAGAGCTCTGAACACTAAATATCTCCCAATACGCAGTTTCATGTATTAAAACGTAGAGTCTGGCTCATTGCAATTGTCCCTTTTATTTAAGGTGTTGACCAATTACATCTTGAGCTGCCAACTATCTTTCAATAACTCACAAACGTCAGATTAGACGTGCTAGCTCACCTTCCTTGTCCTGGATCTTTGCCTTGACATTTTCAATAGTGTCACTGGGCTCAACCTCAAGGGTGATGGTCTTCCCCGTCAACGTCTTCACGAAGATCTGCATGTTTGCAGGCTGTTCACAGAAAAATGACGTTAGCTTCAATTTTAGCCGTGTAGCTAGTTAGCTCGCTGACTGACCACAGTAAAAACCGAATCGCCTGCGAGGTGAATAATAGAGCTAGATCATAAAAACTTCATCGCAATTTTTATCCTAACAAAAACTATTTTCATCATTTTGCCGACTGTCGACGCTTTTGGTAAGGTAGTATTACATTAGCAAGCGTTAGCAGAAGAGGCTAGATGCAGGCCTTGCCACATGCTTATCGTTAGGGCGGAATTTAAACACAATTATGTCAATTTTATTCGTTAAAACTAATGTAGGACTACATCAAATAGACATGCTGTCATTAAACGACTAAAACGATATTGTTTTAGTCTAAATCAAACATTTATTATAATCTTAAAAAGGATAAATACTGCTGAACAAAACGTGTACCCACCCGGCCGCTAGCAGAGCCTCAACGAAAAGAGAGCGGAAGAGGCTGACGCTGAAATACGTCACTTCCTACTTTGCGGTTTCTTTGCGAATAAAATGTGATTTGAAGTAAAAGTGTTTACATTTTAAAAACTTTATTTTTTCATTAGGAAAACATCTTAGATATTTCCCCTCTCATTTAGCCCCGACGAACGCTGTAATAATCAGATCTGTACACCACGGAGGCTTATAAACAGACAACTCGAGCGAGCAGTGTAATTCGCTCTGACACTTCATACAAATCAGTTAATTAAATAATACCGGCATAAAATAAGCAAATATAACGACTGACAGAGTGCCAACTCTCACTGTGAATTATATGAACCTGTGAAGATTCAGACTGATCAAAAATGAACTTTGACGGACACCTGCTGTTGAAGAACTGGAAGTGACTGCGATCCCATCACCGACAACCCGTATGAATGACAAAAAAGAGGCTGCTTTTTCATATGTATGCATTTCCATATCTAACTTGAATTCTGTGTCTTATCAAAGCTTTTTAAATATATTCTGTATTTTAATTGAGCTCCTATTATTTAAATGCTTCCTAAAGCCTATGTTTCCACTATAATGTTGAAAGAATCATGCTGTATTGCAAAAGGACATTTAAAAAAAACAAAAAACAAAACTTTTTTAGCTTATTTTGAGACAAAGACGGGTTATTTTGTTTTATATTTTAATCATTTCAAAACATAGACTGTTAAGCTTATGCGCATATTTTTAAATTAGTTTAAATAAAAAATATTTATTCAAATAACTGCCTAATACATTTTTATTATGTATGATTATGTATTATGATACCAATAGACAAGACTTTATAGAGTTAACACCACCAAAGAAAAAGCAAAGAGGAGTCTATTGTGTCCTCAGCAAGGCATTTTTCTGTTTTGGAAAAGTCTCATACCTAAAATAACACAGACATTTTACACGTCCTTGTTATGGAAATACATCTTCCTGCTGAATAATTCTGTGTCCACTCCATTCACTTTCTTTTGACAGGTAACAGGACACCACAGTATTTATTTTTTCTCTGCAGGAGCAGCAAGCAGCAGTATCAACATTTCCATGTCCCACTGCACAGACGTTTCTGTGGTGAAGCGTTGCAGCATTTTTTTTACCTGCTTCAGAATCATATTTATGCTAAACAAGCAATTTACAGTAACTCTAGGAGGACAGTTGTGGTATTAAGTACGACTGTCTTAGTGGAGAAAACACTGATTCCAGCCCATCGAATGGGGAAAGAGCTGCTCCCATCGACCAACATCCCATTTCTGTACAGAAACGTTCCAGATGCATACTCAACCTGTTTCCAGGAGGCCTTCCAGCATTTTAATTTAAAGAAGGTAGATCCATGTCGTCAGCCTGTCCCAGCCCAGCTGCATACCAAGGACTTGGGGTACACTGAGTACTTCACAGAGACAGTGGTGTCCTACCAGCAACACTCATTGCCACAGATTCCCCTCATCCCACGTGCCATGCATAATACTAACTTCAAGATGCAAACAGACTCTCTGAGGTTGATTTCCTCACCACGCAGGCCCAGAATTTCCAGGCTCATTCCTTACAACTCCCTCAGAGACCCATCCAACCAACACCAGCCACCATGTGGATCCAGCATGTGGAAAAGCTTCTGGAAAGCACCATCTGAGCGAGCTTCATTACACACTCTGGCTCTCCTTTTGTTAAAGCCACGGTTAAACATCTAGGTTAGTAAAATATATACAATTAAAATATATTCAGCTTAATTTTTTGCATTTTCTGGTTAAACTGAAAAATCCACATTAGATTACGGACTACCTGCTAAGGTGGCATTTGACTGACATGAATATTCATCAAATCTGGGTGTTTACTCTCAAGAAGAAGGTAAACCTTTTCAAAATGCCATCCTTTCAATGTCATCACCTTGTAACGAATAACACGTATGAGACCTCTTGTGATTGTGAGCACTCATCTATTTATCCCGGAGAATGTAATGTTTAACAAAATTATTCATTTCTCTGTAGAAGACAGCGTTCCCACAATCAAAGGGGACGTGCGTGATTACAACTTTATCTCCGAGTACAACAACACCTTTCGGGGAACTTGGAGCAGGGCTGCTCAATCAGTGAAAAAGGTAATAAAGTGGGTGCAGCATCTCTTACGTCATGAGAAATCGCGATGATAGCTTTATATTCTGATAACGACATGGCTGGGTTGAAAATCTGAACTGCTTGATGTAAACTGTTCGAGTAGGACAAATATTTACTCTGATAGAAATTTCCATGAAAAATTCTCAAAATTCTCACAACAACTGGACTTTTCAACCTTATGCCTGATTTAGGTCACATAAAAGGCATAATGCTTATGTTATCGAATCCTTGCTATAACACTGTAATTATTACAAAAACATGTAATAATTAATTAAAGGATTAATTAACAATAAAAAATAATATAAAGGTAAAATAACCTGACACTGACTACAGCTTTTCAACTACATGCAATTAATGTATTACCCACAAGTTTCTCATACATTTGCACCCAATGCCATATCGGGCTTCCTTCTACCACCTGCCGCTGGATCAGAGACTTCTTCTCAGACTGTGTACAGAGAGTTAGAGTGGGGCCTCATCTTTCCTCAGCCCTCAGCCTTAAAACCGGCTCTCCACAAGCCTGTGTACTAAGTCCCCTACTGTACACTCTGTACACACATGACTGTTAGTTCCCACCCAGACAACGCAGTCATTAAGTTCGCAGATGATGCCACCGTGTTGGGGCTCATCTCTGGGGGAGACGAGACGGCATACAGAGCTGAGGTTCAGAGGCTGTCAGATTGGTGTGCAGACAACAACCTGGACCTCAATACCACCAAGACAAAAGAGCTGGTAGTCGACCTCAGAAGGAGGAAGTCTGAGCTGCAGCCTGTCAGCATCAACGGGGAGTGTGTGGAAAGAGTGTCCAGTTTCAAGTTCCTGGGTGTGCACATAGACACAGGCCTCCAATGGAGTTCAAACACCTCGGCGGTTTTAAAGAAGGCCCAACAACATCTCCATTTTCTGCGAATCCTCAGAAAAATGGACCTGAAGAAGGAGCTGCTGATCGTCTTCTACCACTGCTCCATTGAAAGTGTGCTGACATACTGCATCTGTGTATGGTTCTCCAGCTGCACCACGGCACACAAAAAGGCACTTCAGAGGGTCATTATTATGGCCCAAAAAATCATTGGACATCCTCTTCCCTCCCTGAAGGACCTGTACAGCACTTGCTGTCTCAAGAGGGCACGCAGCATCCTATGGGACTGCACACACCCAGGACACCGGGTGTTTGAGCTGCTGCCGTCTGGCAGGATTCAGGCTGCTGAGGTCCCGGACAAACAGACTCAAGGACAGCTTTTACAACAGGGCAATAGCCCTAATCAATGCAAACAGCTGACCTGATTGGCTACCTCCCTGGACTTTTTGGGGGGGGGTAACAACAATAACAATAATAATATTTATATTTATAACAAGGTGCAATAATAACAACGTGCCATACATATACACTCATTCTTCTTTTTATTACTTTTATTACTTAAGTTATTGTGTCGTGCTGTGTTGTACGTGGTGCTGACGTGGGACACTTCTCCAATTTCATGTACTATTGTACTATGTATGACTGTGCAATGACAATAAAGAGTTATCTTATTTTATCTTATCTTATAACTGCAGGCCATGATTAATAACTGAATTTAACGTCTTCCCTGTAAATCCTCATCTGCTCCAGGGAACCCATTTTCTCAGGTCTATTGTCAGCTATGTGCATAGTCTGACCTGGAGTATCAACTTAAAGTAGACACTGAAGTGAAAGGAGTATTGACCTTTTCACGAAGCTTTCCAGGACATGGGTGTTATCAGCACACAAATCATAATAGTGACTGTTGTTTTTTTTTCCTCCAGCACACCTCTTCAGTGCCTCTGGGTTTGATTGTGTGAAGATTGTTAGAAAGACAGACGACCCACGCTACATCATTCAGTCAGCCCGGTGTCTGCAGGTCTGCAACCTTTCTGCTTCACTGAAAAACCCCTTTCACATGATCGGCTGTATACACAAAGATGTCAAATAGTAGAGGCAATTAATGCCGTAGTGCCTGGTGCCTCTTTTTATAGCTCTCTCTTTTTTTTTTTTGGACGTAGTAGTCCTGCTTGAGATTAAAATGTACAGTAACATTCACATCCAGTTCATTCAAAGGTAATTTTAAAATGATTCAGAATATGAAAATTAGTACTAGTTTTTGAACTTCCCACCACACAAATAATACATAAATTATCTATGCTTTTGATACAGGCAGCCTGTGGTGAAAGAGCAAGCACAGCTCAGCCTTAAACACTGCTCCAAGGACTCCTGGTCCTACACAGCTAGGGAGGACTTTTGTTACCACAAGCTGGGTTAGAATATTCTTCCATGAGCACACAGGCTTTTTTTTCTATTTTTCATTCTTGATAACTAATAATTCAAAACACCGGAATGATTAAAGCAAGCTAAGCAAAGGTTCATTGCCCTTGGATACCAAGAAAGAGTTACGCGTACTCTTTGTCTAATTTGAGGAGACATGACTCAGCAGAAACACTTTTACTTGATGACGGTCTGCATTCATCTGCTATACACAGTGTTTAAATGTTAATATTCATGGATTACAGTTTGATACAGGGTTTCACCTGAATGATCTGCAGGTTGACTGTGCGACTAAAAGCTTCTTTTAAAATCAAAAGTATTACGATACAATATTAGGATAAAAATGCAATGCTATTATATTATTCTGTCTTCGTTGTTCTGCCTGAATTCGTCTGTTTTTGTTTATTTCCCAGACGCTCCAGTTGTTAGGATTCAAAAGTACAAAAATATTAGTTCTCTACCCAGGGGATGGATGAGAGGATGTCAGTCCCCACCAACAAAATCTCATTCTCTGATGTAAGATAGCACACCGCATGCTTAGTTTTGTGTTTTAAACATTCACTAACAGATAAAGATGAATGGTTTTCACTTCAGGTTAACTTGGCCCATAGGGTCTGGACTTACATTTGACGATGATGATGCATTTTTGCTATGTTAAGCTTGATGTAATGATCCTCCTGTGTTATATCTGATGCTACTACTATTTTTTCTTTTATCTTTCTTTCTTGATCAAAGACATGTGTGAATGTATTAAACGTTTTAATTGTGTCTGGCAGAACATGGGTTGGGCCTCAGCACCACCAAGTCCGACTACCTCCCTTTGAAGACGGACAGACCAACTCTGCATTGGTCAACCAACGGGGTAAAAAAATCGATTTCTTCACTTTATTGTAAGAAGGAGTCGAGATTGTGATATCTGCTCCCAAAATAGTAAAAATAATATTAGAGCAAGAGTGCTGCTGGCATTGGACTACGGCACAAATTATATACATCCTATTTCCTTTTTTGTCTTATCCTGTGAATCATTAAATAATATTGATTATTCGGTTTATTGATCTCTGTTGTTTAAATAGAGCAACATCAGGTTTCCACTGGTCCAGCAGCATTTCAGAACCACCAGCAGTGAGGACTACGCAATCAAACCCTTGAACCTGCATCGCACTGGCTCATTAGGTGTCATGTGACTCAGAATAGCAGTTTTTGTTGACAAAGAGAGTTAAAGAGAATATGTGATTATTACTGATATTGTTACTGCATAAAAAAGGTTTCTAAAAATGAATAAAGCCATGTTTTAAAATTTCACATACAGTGTTTTCATGTAGCAGTTTGTGAATGATTAAAAAGGCCAAACACAGGTACTACATTTTCTGCAAGCTTCTACAAAAAAACAAACATGTGCTGTTGTTCAAATGTATCCTCGTGTTAATCTTTTGCCATGGTCCTCGAGTGCTTTAAAAATTACAAATCAGTTAAGTTCAGGTGTTTGTTTTTTTCCAGAGAACTGCAGAAGAATTCCCATGAACTTGCTGGCCTGATCATAATAAATAAATGTTTACCCAGGCTAGCACAGTGTGAAGTGTTGAGTCAGTGTACAAGTGCGACTTTAGCAGTTAGATGGCTTATACATAAACCTTTAGCCTCATCTGCAATATTTTTGCTGAGTTAAAGCGGCCTCGAACCTGACTGTCCTGCTTCCACCCTGTTTACACTGTCAACGCTGACTGCCAAGAAGAAGGTTACCGTGTGTTTCGGAGAAATATTCTCATCCCCTCCTTCAAGCATGACTGACCACAAAACTCCATAAAAACAATCCATGTTGTAGCAATACACAGTCTTGACACAGAGAAGCAGGCCCTGCTGATAAAATAGTAATAATAGTAATAATGAAAAAGAAGCCTGCAATGGAAGCAAGCAGGTGTAAACAAACTGACGCTAGAGTTCATCAACCTGAAAGGCAACAGTCCAGCTACGGGCTGGAAAGTAGCAGGCCAGCCAGGGAGACAGAGCAATATCAGATTAAACTCCAGAATAGACCAGATTAGCAAATATCAGCGCTTAAAAGTAAATGGAAATGATTAATAATTAAGCTTTCAAGAGATAGAAGTTTAATATTAACGAGTGCTTCTGAAGCACAACTATGATTTCACTGATTTATCTGAACTGTTGTAGACATTTAAGCACAATACATCAAAATAACGAATATACAACATATTGCACTGATACAACATTAGACAGAAAATGCTACAAAGGATGTTTTTAAAAAAAAACAAACATTTTATTTGATTTATTAATCACATTTGTATTATTAATTGATGAAACTCTGGAAACACAAAAAGAACCGAGTGAGTAATATGATCATATCACAACTTAATCGATTTTAGGCCAACATGTGAGCAGATCGTCTTTCAGCTGAGGCACATGACTGACATGCAAAACAAGAAAACACTTTTCACTGGCCTCGTTCTCCTCCTTTTTAAACGCTTGGCATGCGTACAGGCACGTCTGTCTGACATAACTATCATAGACAGGCTTTTACAGTTCAAGTTTAATACACATTTTTTGGTATTTATAATGCAAATAGGAAAACTAGTAAGAGAGTTAAGCGTTGACAGCTCAAGTGAAAAATACACACGGCTTTCAAAATAAAAGCCTTCAGTCAACCCTTCTCTATCCTTAACCTACTCCTTAGTGGCGCACTTTTTGTTTGTATACAGACATAAACACGGTTGAAGTATGCTACAAACGGTGTAAATACAGCGGGAAAATCACCTTGTTAACTGATGTACAGTGAGCACACTCCACGCGGTCCTTCCTCATCCTCCTTCTCCTCAGCGGCAAAGTGGGCGGGCATGTGCGAGCATGTGCTCTTCTTCATTGGAGTAAAGCACGGAGCTGTTTTGTATCTGGGCGTTGAAACCTGCCCCCGTTCATAAAGCCCGGGCTTCCATTTAACATTCATTGAGTCAGAGCGAACGCGGAGTTGAGCACGTCGACCCTCGCGAGGACCTCTACGTCTCTTATCTTCCGTCGGTGAGTTAGTAGGAGCCTTTTAAACATCACTTCAACGATCGCAGCTGTTTTAATTAGACGCAGTTCCGGTTCTTAACTGTAACCGACTCTTCTGGACGCTTATAAATTTGACACGTAGCAGCCGCATAATGGAAAATAATATTAGGCTGAACTTGACTTGATCCAAATGCAGTAAGGGAAACAGAAAACATGAGTTGGTTATTACAGTATTATAGACACTACACGAAGCAGATTCGGCTTTGGTGTATATAGGGAAATGTGTTTGTCGTATTGCTGACTGCATTTAAATACATCAGGACCAAACAGGTAAGTAAAACCATCCAAGTAACCATTTGGCCTGGTTTGTGGTCAAAGAGCAGAAACACTGGAGCGTTTTATTTTTATGAAGTATGTTTGTAAACCAAAACAGCACCCGCATAATAGTAGCTATCTTGGCCGATACCCTAAGTAGGACCACCCAAACCCCACCCTAGAAATAACTCTGAAAGAAAAACTGCAGTATGTTGGATTCGAGTTTTATTTAATGCATTGTACACGTTTAAATTCAGCCTTTAAACATGGCAGATAGGACATCATGCATAATTTCATTGTGTCATGGTTCCCTAGTGTTTACACAAGCTTTAGAAGCATTCATGTCTCCAGCTGACACTCTATATACCCTGGCTGGCTGTTTCTATTTGCAGTAGACCTATATTTTTTACAGCACCCGAAAACCAGTGCTGCACATTTTTGCCTCATTACTGTGGTAACCTATTCAGCCTTGGTGAACGGTGTGTACACGTTATGTTCTGTTCTTCTGTCCTCACATGTAGAAATGGCACTGAGCTCCATAAAGTCCTTCACCCTAGAGCTGGATGGTCCGGCTGATGCGGCGTTCACTGGAGGGGAGGTGGTGTCTGGCCAGGTGGTCCTGGAGCTGCGCAGGGACACCAGAGTACACTCCATGAAGGTGCTGGGACGAGGGGTGGCCACAGCACACTGGCTGGAAAACCGCGGCATGAACTCCGTCTATAATGACTACACCTCTAAAGTCACCTATTTCAGGAAGAGACAGCATCTGATCCGAGGTTAGTATTAAAGACTGCAGATGATATTACTGACATGGAGTAATTAGTATTCTATTTGTACAGTGGTTAATGTTCACTCTGACTATAAAGTACCCCCAGGTGAATTTCCACAGTCTTTTTTTTTCACGGTTCTGTTGAGACACAAACACACTATTAGGCTCACACATAATGCAAAAGTTGCAAGTAAGAAGTAGATCATTTTTTGCCATTCTTCTTTATATTTAACAAAATAAACGACTGAGTGAGTAAATGAGTTAATTTTTGATGCATTCACAGCAGTGACAGTAGTGGTGAACACAGAAACTATTAACAGTGACTGCTGGACAGGGCAGGACAGCACTTTTAAAGACACTTGTATTATTTGTGTTGAACTTGATGCCGTTCTCATACTCTTTTTCTATTTCTTCTGTCCCATAATGTAGCTGTGTAGTCTTACTGTCAAAAAAGATTCTGCAGTTTGCGGCTCTGTTGCTAAATATAAACATAACGACTGCATTTCAGTGTATTTTGCACCTGGTGGATGAAAAGTGTTCTCTCTGTGCTGAATAATGTGTTGTTAAACCGCTGATCTGCTCTTTTGTGTGCCAGCTGGTCAACACTGCGTCTTGTAGTCGATGCAGTTTGCAAACTGGAGCCACCTGGGCCAAATGTGTTGCGCGGAAACCTGCGTGAGCGGCCAGATAGCATAATCTTTGACATTAAACACAAACCCATTAGTGTAGAGTCCAAACAATGCAAAAGAGATTTGTTGTCACCACTACACTATGGATTCACCTCAGTCATATATATCACTAAAAGAACAACAAAATAAAAGGTTTCCCATTGAACTCAATGTATTTTCCCCACCTCATTCATCAGTTAGGGAAGAACACTTTTTATTTTATTATTGATTTATTTATGATTAGCCAAACAGGAGAGTTATCCGTGGTTATTTCACCGTGTTGAACTTCTAAATCCCACCATACTTATACATGAAATGAAGTGTGCTATCTTAAGCAATATAACTATCAAATCCTCACAAAAATATGTGATTTCACATTAGTTTAGACTTTTGGTCCTAACGATCATTGTAGCAAATTCCAATTTTAGGCAGTGAAGCCTAAAAAACCCAGTTTAGTGTGAATAAGGTGTACAGCCATAGAATTAGTATATAAAAGACTGACCTGGTGGTACAGCTTTAACTTTGCTAATAGCCACAGAAAAGAAAAAAAATGTCTCAGAAATGTTGTCATACAAAAGCAGTTTTGTTTTTTAAAAAACGTTATTGTACGAGTTGTACGTGTATATTCTGCACTGGTGTGGGTTGTACAGAATAATGTTATTCACACCGGCGCAGACGCTGGGAGGTTTGTCCTGTAAATGTCATTTGCAGGACCTCTCCAGGAAATAGCAGTGCTAATTATTTTTGCACAGCCTTAACCTTCTGATGTGTGTCCTACATCTTCCCAAGAACAAAATCCTGTTTCCTTTTTAATTTTTATATATTTATATATTTATACCTGGTGAGTTTAGCACAGGAGGAAATATACATTTAAACATGTGGGATGTCGTATGTGGTCTGGACAGAAAAAGAGGAGAAGGTGGAAGACAGGAGAAAGAAAGGAAGGAAGAGGGGGAAAGGGTGGGGTGGAGGGGGGCTGTTTTTAAAAAATGCAGCCTGCGTCACTATGGCAACAAGGAAAACAAGCCACGGCTCTCCTTGGCGCCGCCCTCTTTACCGTGCTGTCAGCTGCTGCTGTTCCCCATTCTTTTTGCAGTGTTGGGGACTTTTTAGGCTCATTGTTCTCCAGTTTTCTGTGAATTAACACATACATTTACGTGACGCAGATATCTGCTGTGTCATAATTTAGTTCGTGTATTTGTTTAGTGAGCAGCTCCACACACAGAGGAGCCCCTTAGCTCCCCCTCTGAGGGTAATCATACAGAGTCATCTGCACAGTGGGGGTAATCTATCAGGCATGTGCAGAAAGCCACATGGCCTTCTGCATTAAGGCAGGGAGCACTTTACAGCCAGCTTTGCTCCTGCTTACCAGCAGGTGGAGTGCTCGCTTTGCTTTTAGTCCAAATCGGAACTCCTTGTATGCAGCTTGTTTGCTACAAGTGAAGTTTGGGCTTGAACTGATCGGTTGGTGGCAGTAGAGAGCTGACTCCTAGTCCCGGGAACAAAGACGTAAACAAGTTTGTTTTTCACTGAGCAGACTTGATTTTTGTCTGAGGACTTTTGGATTGAATGAAGAGAACCTGGAAAAGTGGCCGTGATGGCGGATTAAAACCTCCCCACTTCTGCTAACAGATCACTCTGTTCGGACATTTTTGGACCCGAATGTTAAATTTAAAGAAAGAAGTCTGGATGGATGACACAGTTAAACTGTCGCAGAGCTTTTCTTTGCGTTTCATCTATGAATTTTCTTTAATGACTGCTGCTTGTGTTTGTGTTGAAATGCAACAGCATGTTAAAAGAGACAGTTTCAGTCGGTACCGAAGGTGTTTACTCCACTTCTCCCCTATTTCCCCTGAGCCGTGCAGGGTCTCTCCCAGACCGAGGCATGCTCAGTAAGCCTGTTTTCTTCTAAGAACCTGTAACCATCAATCATCCCCGGGCCCCGTTTCCCCTGTACTGCCTCCACACCCAGCCTGCATGTTTGTTATGCTGCCTTCAGGCTTGGTTTGGAAATGTGGGCGTTTTTTGTGTGTGTCTGCCTGTGTGTGGGAGAAATGCTGCACCTTAACAACCCGACAAAATGGAAAGTTGCCGGTCTTTTTGCTTGATGAGCAGGCCAGATGAGCGGCTGTTGTTTTCACTTTCATTTTCATCGTGATTACAGTCTCATGTTAATTCTGACATCATCTCGTGGGCCCCGCTGTGAGCACGTATCCCTATGGTTTCATACCTGTTGCGTCCTCCTGGAGCAGGAGGTCAACTTGTAACCTCCTGCTCCAATTAAAGCTCCAACAACAACCCCCTAAAAACACGGACGCGCCACTTGTTTCTCTTTTGCATTTGAAGTGGGTTTAGCCTGCTGTTTACCAGATGTGCTGTTTAAATCCTGGGAACTTCAAGTCCTCGTCTGTCCACTTTTTTGAAACCTGATACGCTTTCTTGTTTACGTTGACGGAGTAAAGAAGCTGTCTCGACTATGTCTTATTTACAACAACAGCAGTCTGAAGGGTCAGCGCCAAGGAGGAGTTCCTGAAGGCAGCATCGCCCAGCCTTCAACCCTCTCCTGAGGCCTTACATAATGAACCGTAGACTCCGCCCACTTTCTCAGCCTGCAAAAAGGGCTGCCGTCCGAAAGTGAACATCATTTCGAGCTTTCGAGCACACGAGAGTAGGCGGCAGCAGCCTGGACAGCCACTCTCAGCACCCTTTAAACACACTGCGGAGGAACAATAAAGGAATCTCTCACTTCTTTTCGTTTGAGAACAGAGAGGACTCGCAAAACCTGCAAAAAATGATTTTCGACAAGCTGAAAAAGTTTGACATAGTCTTCGACTCTCCGGAGGTGGACTGTCCTCCTGTGTACAGCAGTGGTGATGTGGTGTCCGGACGGGTGGTGCTGGAGCTGTCCGGGGAGAGTCGGGTGGACTCCCTGAAGCTTCACGCTGAGGGTTTTGCAAAAGTGCACTGGACCGAGTCCCGATCGGCGGGCTCCAGCACCGCATACACCCAGAACTACAGCGACGAAGTGGAGTACCTGAACCGCAGAGAGGTGCTGCTGCAGGCAGGTCAGTCCTGTAAGTCTGTGAACTCAAGCAGCCAAACAGTCCTCTCTGTGACCGAGCGGTCTAGACAACTGTGAAAACAGCTTATCTGTGTGGGGACAGTTTGTCTGCAGACTTAAAACAGTGTGCTTCACGATGTTTGCGTGAGATGGTGAGAGGGATGAGTTCTGTGACTGTGCAGAAGTCTGATAAACTGTAACTTGTTTTTGGGAAGCTGCCCCTACCCTCCCTTCTGTAGTTAACCTTAGATCGGAGACTTTTCATTGGTTATGAATGATTTATAAACTTGTAAACTAGAACAGCAACTCGTATCAACTCTGGCAATGAAAAAGAAAATCATTCAGGTTCATTTCTTTTACTTCCTTGAAGAAGAAAACGTGAGCATGTACATAAAGAACATAGAGCAGCAGCTGCTTCCTCACCCCCAAAACATCTGTGGAAGGGAAAAAAAGAGGTAACACTGGCTTTTCCAAATTTAGAGCAAATCCAGACTTGTTTTTCCCCTCCTCTGCATGCTGGCTTAGCCTTGGTTTCTGGCTTCATTCATTTGGGCACGGAGCTGTTTTTGGTCTAAAGCACAGGCAGGAAATGGGCAGCCAAGGGCTTTGTCGATTTTTCTGTTTTCCTGCTGAGTTTAGTCTCTATGCTCGGCTGCATGTTGTGTGAAAATCTGCAGCAAGCAATGAGAAAACACATCATACAGCACATATCAACTGAATCTGCTGTGGGGGATTTTGCTGATGGGCACGAGAAAGACTTTCTTGTTGCAACCTACTTGACCCGTGAAGTTGACATGTTGTTGGTGTTGTTTAAATGAAATCGGAGCATTCATCTAACAAAGGTTCACCAAAACCAAAACACGCGTCCCCGGATTTGTGCTGCGAGAGAGTGAAGAGAACCCAGGAGAGTTGAGACGGGCAGTTTGATATCGCTCTAGGAAAACATGTTCTCAGTCAGCACAATAGAGAAGGAACCGCCCCTTTGTGCAAGCAAAGCAACCATGTGATTGCAAAGAAACACAGGCTTAGGGGTCTGTTCCTATGAAGCAAGTGTTATTCGTGTAGAGTTCTAAAGAATACTTTTGTGCCTGTTGTGCTGCATAGTTTTAAAAGTAGGTATTTGCTGCCAAATAAATAAGCTTTCAGGTAATCAAAGCACATTCCACTGTCAAGTCAAGGTTTATTTCCACAGCCGAGCAAAGCTGATGCAGGTTATGTGAAGTATACGTTATACATATCATTAAATCATCAAATAAAACAAAGACTGTGCTAACTGATCATCTGAGCTGTAAAACTTTCTCCTACCACAGAGGGAGTGTCTGCCCCTCTGTTATAGAAATTGTTTTTGGAAACTAACAAAAAAATTAAACAACAGGTGACTGACCTTGAATTTTTTTTTTCCTCTTTCTTTCAGATAACGGTGAAGTGACAGTCCTACCTGCTGGCAGACACGAGTTTCCATTCAGCTTCCAGCTGCCAGAAGAAACTCTGGTCACCTCCTTCGAGGGAAAACATGGCAGCATCCGTTACTGGGTCAAAGTTAAGCTACACAGACCATGGGCCACGGTCAAGAAAATCAAGAAGGAATTTACAGTCATCGAGCCCATCGACATTAACACACCAGCCTTACTGGTAAGCGCCTCAGACTTCACATTTCATTTATTTATTTATGCATTTTGAGGGTTTTATGGAACTTGCTCATTCGTTTTTATAATCTACAGGCACCACAGGCGGGTACGAAGGATAAAATGGCACGGGCGTGGTACCGCAACTTTGGGCAGGTGTCGGTAACTGCAAAGATTGACCGCAAAGGTTACACACCAGGTACGCACATTCTGCTTTTCCCATGTGCTCAAACTTTGCATGAGTATTTCGTAGTGTCTTGTCTTTCTTAGCGTGCCTTTTCTCTTTCCACAGGCGAGGTGATACCGGTCTTTGCGGAGTTTGACAACTCTACCTCCAGATCTGTTGTCCCCAAAGCTTTTATCATTCAGACGCAGACGTTCATCGCCCGCGGCACCATGAAGCAGAAGCGCTCGGTTGTGGCCACGCTTTGCGGTGACATTGTTGGTGCCAAACGTCGGGAAACCTGGCACGGTCGCGCCATCAAAATCCCACCCGTCGGTCCGTCCATCCTGCAGTGCCGGATCATCAAAGTGGAGTACATGCTGAAGGTAAGCTGCTGGTCTAACTTTCGCGCTGCTGCAGTTCTGAGTCCACAGTCAGTCCAGGCAGCATTAAAAACTCTCTTTCATCCCGTCAGGTTTGTGTTGATGTACCTGGAACGTCCAAGCTGTGTCTCGAGCTGCCTCTGGTCATAGGCACCATACCCCTCCATCCCTTCGGCAGCCGGACATCCAGTGTCAGCAGCCAGTACAGCGTCAACCTGGAGTGGCTGCGCATGGCCATCCCCGAGCAGCCAGAGCGTAAGTGTCCCATACTGCTTTATGGGAAGAAAAGGAAAAATTCCCCACATGGCAAACAACTTTTTCTTGCTTTTTGCCAGTATTATTTTCAGAGCGTGCCACTTTTTGCTTTGACAAGAAAGCCAAAGTACCACATGAGTCAGAAGTACAAAGAAAGGTTTTGGTTCCACAGAAACTCATGTTGGATCAGATCAGTGTTTGTTACTGCCAAAGGCGCTTAATGTTACGTGGGTTTTCAAAATGAAGTCATGAGTCAGCGGCTCGATGTTTGGACCTGTGCTGTTCTGTCGAGTCAGACGAGTGGACTAATCCTGCCCGTGTTTTTTCACTGCAGCTCCTCCAGATTACAGCTCTGTGGTGACCGAGGAGGAGGCTGAGCAGCGCCACAACGCCGTGGCCTCGCAACAGGTTGAAGACCTGAGCGGGATCCTGGAGCGACCCCTAATGGCTTTTGTCCAAGAGTTTCGCTTCAGACCTCCGCCGGTGTACAGCGAGGTGAGTCACCATTGGCTGGAAGCAACTTCTGTTGTTTACTGAGATTGAGTGGCACATATAAAAGCTTATATATATGAAGGCCTTTTATTTCCTGCTTACCAAAACCTTGAGATCTCAGCTGTGTTGTGTAACAATAGCTAAATCGAAACGAATCTGTGGGTGTAAGCCGAGTGTAGGTTGAGCATAATTGAAGAGTGTTTTATTCAAAGACTGGATTATCTGCTTGCCCAGCCTTCATCTCATGCATTTTGTTTTTTCCGTTCTTTCCTGCAGATTGACCCCAACCCTCAGCCCGTCAACATAAGACCTCGCTGCATGACATGTTGAACCAAGGGCCCTGCCTGAGCGTCAAGCAGCCTCATTAACAAAACAAATCAAGAGATTTGTCTTCTCCCGGATTATGTCTCTCTGCTAACAGATTGACTGGAGCGCCAGGAGACGGAGCTCACAGGAACTGGATGTTAGTGGAGGAGGTGCCACTTTGTTTCCAGTCCAGTAAAGTGGACGCTTTCCTGTTCTGGCTGAAAGGAAAGCAACTTCTCTGCTTTGGTTCCTGTCCTTCCCAAGTGATTTTTCGCTCCCTGCGTGGTGAGCTACAAATACCTCCCAATCAACGATTCCCTCACGTGAAGATATATATATATATTTTTTGTGTTTTCAAGGAGTTTGGGACATTTTGGGAAGGGTTGAGATCACTTGATATTCACCAGGTGGAAAGTTGGAACTGAACCTGGCATTCAGATGTCTGAAAAAGGCGCTCTTGATAAGATGGCCAACTGTCATCTTTGAGTGGCGTAAAGAGAGAAGTGCAATTATTTCCCTCAGTTTCCAACTTTCCCTTTGCCTGAGATTTTAAAAACACACATCACTATGCATTGTGTGCCTATGGTGATTTCTGTTACTCGAGGGCATACCGTATCTGTAGGTGTGACGGTGGAACAGAAAAGTCAGAGAAGAAGATGTAGACGTATTTTACGCATGCAGGTAACAATATGTAAAAGGGAAAAAAATATGTATGCCTTAATTATCTGCAGTTGAAGTTTGCATGAGAGTTTCAGGGAGCTGTTCTCTCCGACAGAGCTGGATACAGCTGAATGTATTCTGCAAGAACTTAGAACAAAAAAAAAGCAGTCAGCATGTATGTGGATGTATTTCAAGAGCGTTGTTGTGTTAACACAAGGCTCAAGGCACTGAAGTGTTAGATAGCTGTGGTGTTTTAATACAGTGGTAATAAAATAGGGGGTTCCAGTTTGCTTATAAAACTGCACAAGGCTCACAGATTAGCTCTCCCAGCTGCTAAACAAAAGGACAGGAGGAGTGGAGACCTCCAAGCTGTGTGGACTGAATCTTTCGGTGGGAGCCAGATGCCTCGGTGCGGTGGGTCAAGCTTTTAGGTGGAGATGCCACTGAAACATAGGGACAAAGAACATTCCAAAAACCTTCTCAAGGATTATGTTTCTCCTCAACTTCCAAAAAAAAGGAGTTTCAGAAGTCTTCAGGTTCAGCTGTGTGACTTCAGGGGCACGCGCTGAAGTCGACGAATGTATTATTATTTTTTATACAAATGCAGTTGTTGGTTCACAGTATTGCCAAAATTTTTGTAATTGTTTTTTCTAATAAACAATTTTTGAACAGATGTTTGTCTTCAGTGTTTCCTTGACTGGTACGTGAGCTAAGACGTCCACTTTTTTTCTTTTCTTTTTTTTTTTTAAGGAAAATAATAGAGAGCCTCTGTTTAGCAATGTTGCGTGCCAATGAATTGGAACAGCATCTCCAACACCATGAGTCAAAACTATATTACTGCCAAGGGCAGGGTTCAGTGGAGAAACAAGCTAGGCTCAGTGATTCAAAATGATAATTACAGACTGAAGTTCAGCCAGTGACATTTATACTATTGCGCACTTACGCAATCGAAATTTTCTCGGTGCTTTTGGAGCTCCACAAAATACAAATGGAGTTACACCACACTGCGGATTTCACTTAGTACTTTGTTTACGAATAAGTAGCAAGGATCCCAGTTTTTGCTTTTTTTTTTTTTTTTCCACCACGTAAACATGTAACAAGTAGGAGTGAACGAGCGTAGCTATAATCATGGCTAAAAGCCAAAGCAGAGGAAACTCTCAAGGGTTTCTTCTGCAAACAGCAATTAAGAACAGAGGGATGTTCAGAGGGGTGTGGATGCAGGATATGAGTGTTGCTGAAAAGCTTCACACTTTTAAAACAAGTAGAATTAAAGTAAAACCATTTTCTAATCATGAGTTTACCAAAACGTCGGACAAAACCTTACAAGTGGATGCAAAGATTAGGTTTAACAGTAATCCTAATGAAAAAGCTGAAGATAAAGCAATAGTTTAAACAGAAATACAACTTTCATGTTGCCTTGCACCACATGCTCAAAGTCCAGACAGGGCAGGATACGTAACAGCAGCAATATTAATATAGTTGTGTGCACAGACAACGCTTGTTCTGTTTGAGCGAGCTTGTGTACACAGATATGTTTTGCTTTGACACCTGTCTTTAATTATATTTCACTCACTTAAATAAGAGTTAAGGCTGTAAGCATAACATGTATTTCAGCCCTTCCAAATACCATCACCACACGTGTTTGAAGGCCTAGAGTTAATCCAGAGACCAAGTTTACTTTGTGCTGGGAAAAAAAGAAGAAAGATGAAAAGAAGACGCATTTACATCTTCTAGCTGTAAATGAAAGAAGTTACTAGCAAAAGTAAAAACGCCTCACTTATCTTGTAATACACACCACTGAATATAAACAGGGTGTTTCTGAAATGCTGTGAATTTAACAGCTGAAACTTTTCTAGCATTAGGAAACTTAAACCTCATTCTTGTAAATGGATAAATTCAGCAATTTTTACCTCGTTAACATGTTTTCACCTTAATGTCAGTGGAGTTTTTCAGAAATGGCTTTTAAAATATGAATCCATGGAGAATGTAAAGCAGAACTGTAGAAACACAGTTTAAATTAAAAGTTAGAATGACCTTTTGTATTTGAGTCTGAAATGATTTGAAGCATGTGACATGCAGATGTCTTCCTGATGTTCTGCCGTGACCTCTCGGTGATCCTGCGTGTTTTTTTAAAAAAAACAAACTCTTCCACACAGAAAACAGAAGCGCCTACCGCTGTTTTCCTGAAATCGCGGATAACGTGATTCTTTCAGGCGAGCCAATGTTCTCCGTTTGTCCCGATGAGTCACTAAAAGTTTATTTTCGGCTCCTGCTGTATCAAACCAGCTCATCTGGTTCAGCATGTGCCAATCATAGTTCAAATATTATGTTATTTGCAGTATGTGCAAGTACAGTTTTACTTATTACGTGACTTTGAACGTGTTCTGAGTTACCCTTAATACTTTTCAAAAAGGTTTGGAAGGAAACACTCACTGTGGAGTCACATATGTTAACCTGCATGCCTCCATGCAGGTTAAAAGTCATGCCCCGGGCCCTTGTGTGGCCCCAATTTAACAGGACTCAAAATGCCAACCCCCCCCAAAAAAAACCATGCCCGACAGGTCTTTTTGTACATTGGTTTTCCTGAGCTGACTGAATTAAAGATTCTACCTGGAAAACTCTGGAGAGTATTTCACTTAAAATCATGAATTTTCTTAGGGATGCAGAAAACAACCAATGGCAAATATTATGAAAAATCTTGGCTATTTCGTCTAATGTTAAGGACAAAGAGAACAACACAAGATGCAGACTGATGATGTAAACGTTAACCCTAACCACGTGCCCATTGTCATGCTTTGAGTGCGTCATTAGCAAGTAAATCCAGGAATGTTTGAAGGATAATTTGGTCAGCAATACATTCCAATACATACCCTTTATGCTTCCCACTTTCAGTGACAGAGGAAAAAAGCTGAATAACAAAAAAGGCCTTTGACCACCAAGTAATCGTTTCCTCTGACGTCTTTGTTAAGCCCTAAACAGGTTAATATAATGACAACGCTCCATATGGAAGCAAAGATGTTGACCATAGTCGGGACAGGTTGTCAGCAGCACATTCCTGATCGGTAATTACATTTTGGAGTTCTAGGCAGCAATGTTCTGCAACACAAGGTGGTTGCGTGCCACGAGCTGTAAACAAACAAACCCACGAGTGTGTTTATGTGACTTGCCTGAGGAAAACGATTGCTTTAGTTTGTGCTGGACTTCCAATTAACTCTACGGAGCTAAAACGTATGTCAGGATGTCATGTAAACTTGTTGTTTTACACGCATAACATCACACGAGTGTAAAAACAGCAGCGCCACTTTGGGAACGCCGAGGTGCCTCTTGCCTGGAAAACATATTTTCTGGTCAAAAGTTTCTGGAGTATAATTTAGCCACAAGAACAGGACTGTGGCCTGGGACAACAAGTTCCTCCACTTAAAAATGGAGTAAACCGATGTAGTCTTTTCATTGTGTGTGATATATAGAAGCTCTAAAACACTGTTGTATACCATAGCATTCCAAACTGTCATTATGTCATCTTGTTACTACATGAGTATATATTTTCTGTGTTTAAGTCGCTGTGAACTGTCACAGTTGTTGTCCAGACGCTGTTGACTGGCTGCTGAATGCCTTGGCAGATCGTACTTCCAGACACACACAAACACTTGAATCATCAGAAACACTCCCTGCATCAGCAAACTCACCAATCCATAAGCACATATTAACTCACCTCACCTACGCTGGCCAATAAGCACTCGGGATGCAAACTATATTTATTTTAATTGTAGAGGACATTTTAGCTGAATAGGTTAATGCTTAATAACTACATATTGAGTGTCAGACTTGCAGCATGGATCCTCCAGTTCCCAGAGTTAAAAATCTATCAATAATAAAAAAGATCTTTGTTTAAAACCCAGATGTGCCGATTTGACACAATGAATGGTAACAATGAGTCACAAAGAGAAGCGGCTAATGGGATTTTTACGTGAATGAAGAAGTTAAACTGACACAATGAAGCCAAAGATGTCAAACTGTGTTCCTCTTTTTAGGACAAGTCGTCTCAAATTTCTGCTGCTGAAGAACTTCCCTTCAACACTTCGGGGATTATTAAAGTGAAGCAAGTGTTTTGTGGGTAAACCGTTACACCTTGAGCTCCTGACCTTCTAAACACAGCTGTCATTGCATTTTAAGAGTTTTTGCTCATTCTTTTCAGTCCGGCTAACATTTAATATGTTGCCATTCATCCATAGTGGATGAATCAGTCAGTGTATCCACTCACTGACTGATTCTAGGCTTTAAATACTTATTAAATTCACAGTTAATCAGTCAGATTATAATCCTGAAAATATGGCAGCTCATGGAGCTGTGGAGTTTTTATCTGTGCTTTTCTTTCATATACTTCTTTTTAAGTTTATAATTTTGAGTCATTTTGAGACACTGGTTGGCAAACAGTCAACAGACCAAGGACTCTCCATAACAAACTTCCTCTTTTGAGCCTTCTTGTATCCAACCTGTCTGAGATCTTGAGCTGACATCAGTCAGCCTTATCGGGACACATTTGGACTCACTGTCACCTGTCTCTTCTGCAGATAAACAAGGAAAACAAAAGGTATCCTGTCGGAAAACGTTTGAGCTGAGAACAAGGTTCTTCTTCAAGGTTGCAGGGAGGAAGTCAGTCATCCTGGTTTGTTTCTGCTACATTTAAAATCAGTGCACATTCCAAAGAGATCACAGCAACTCCAGATGAAACGGTGGCAGACAAACCAAAACAAGCTAGAGCTGTTTTTCCTCCAGCGCCCGGGCATTTCAAGGGGGAGGACACATGATCAGGTTGTTTTAGAGGACATCCTCAGGCTTGGCTTTTTGCTGACTACAGGGAAGTTGCTGGGTGTTTGAGTGTTGAGGTTTGTTCACGGCAAAATAATAAAAGTTGTTTTGTCTTTAGCGTTTTGGTGTCTTGAAAGATTTGAGTTTGCTCGTGCAAGGCTAAGAGCAAAAATCTCCTTACTAAAAACAACAACAGCAAAACAGTCTACAGCTCTGCCAACATAACGCCAAAGAGGAAACGAACCAGCTAAAGGCTGAAAACATTCTTGTGATAATGTTGGCTGAAGTATCACAGAAGTTTGTTTTTTTTTTTAGCAGGAAAGATTAAATAGGAAGACATCATGTTGCCTTGGTTTCTATCAGGCTATAACACTGAAAAGACCAAATCTGTGATCTACAAAGCGTGTACAATTGGTCAACTGTGGCTAGATAATTAGGCTACATTTTTTTAGGTGCAACTGAGATTGTTAATAACCTCATGCTTCACAGGAGTGTAATTATGCACTATAGCAAGTTCAAGAGGTCAATTTTAAAGCATAGCCAACTGTATCTGTAAATTATGACTACAGCACCAAGTCTGGGTGATCATTTTACCAGCTGAACTTGTTTCTGTCCAACTGATACAGTAATACAGAACAAAGTCCACATGTTACTGCTATAAGGGCTTCGTGGCACTGAAGTCAACCGAGTTCATTAGTTAAACTATCATCCCGCTTGCTAAACACATGCCTTTTTACAAGGAAATACAACAACGAAACCTCATTAAAATTATACTTGATATGGTTGGGTTTCAATGCTGCCTCACGCACAGAAGTTTCAGGGTTTTAAACTTTTCGTTGGCTTTTCCTTGGGCAAGATACTGACCCCAAGTTGCTCTCCAAGGCATCACTCAAAGTATGAATGTGTGTGAATGGTAGATAGAAAGCACTTACATAGAAAGAGCAAAGAAAAAAGTGTTTGTGCGCTTTAAGTGCTCAGTTAGACTAGAAAAGCGCTACATAAGAACCAGTCCATTTACCATTCTGGACTGCCATACCAGTTCTGTCCTGTGCTAACTGAACTGTGTGTAATGAATGCCATGATGTGGATGATTTGGATCCAGGCGACTTGACATCAGGACTACAGGGTTGGTTCAGATCAGCACCTTGTTGACTCTGAGGAGAGGAGAGGATCACCTTGCAGCTCCCCTGACTTCACGGAAATCAGTGTAACTTCAGAGGGGTCAGAGAGCAGGCAGCAAAGGCTGCACGCCAAGCTGCTCCCCAAAATATTCTAGAAGGGGAAAAATACCGAGTAGGAACAAACAACATCCCCAGACATTGAGCAATAAGGACAGCTTTGTTTCTGCTTACCCCGCCTCCAGCTGTAACCCAGAGTTCCATGAAATCTATTTGTTGCTTTGTAGTGCTTATGATCTGTCTCCCTTTGTTTTGGCACTCTGTGATGCTCTTTGTTGGGGAATCTCTGCCTGGACAATGGAGGCTGAACACAGAGTCCAAAATGCTTGACGTGATGAATTTTAACAAATAATTAAATCAATCTGCAGTACCTTTAAGCATCATCACCACAAGCCACAGCTGGATTCTTATCAAATGTAGAGGAAAAGGTGATGATATGAGGATGTACGATCAGCAACTGTGGCAACACTACATTAGTTTCTCCACTTATCACTGGAAGCACATTAATATGTTTTTATTTAGCTTTCTGTTCTCAAAAGACTGAGACTCTGGCTCATTTCACCCGAGGATTATATTTACACATACACAGTAAAACAACCCCTTATATTTAAAAAGATAATGCATGATAAGTGAATAAAACGCAATAAGGGTCCTAAATAAATAATAATACATTATTAATATGAGGAAGTGTGTAGTAACAGCTGCTCTGTTTTAAGCTTTGTGATGGTGCCTTTTTAGTTGACTGTATTTACATTTTCATCGAACATGAACTGAAATCCATAATTTTAGGTAATCTGATAAAAATAAAAGCTCATTTTTTGTGTGTGTGTGTCATAATTTGGACCACTTCTCAGTGGTGAAGGCAGTCAGCTCAGGCTGTTCCTGAATCCATTCCCTGCATGTTATACACTGATACACAGACGTATGCAAGGTTCCCCCATCCTGTCCTGTCCTGTACTACAGCGCACGTGGCTCGGTTGTTTGGCTGGTAGAGTTGGTTGTCTGCCAGGTCTCTATAATGTAACGAACATGAAAGCAGTGCTCAGGAATGAGCAAAAGATTAGCACATGCTGTAGCTCTCTCAGAGCTGCAGAGTGGGAAAACAACGGTCACTGTGAGCTGGTGACTAGTGAGTTTGACTTGAAAGTGTTGCCCAATCGTCTCGCTTTTCAGGGCCAAAAGAACATTATGTCCCACAAGAGCAAAACACCAAGAAAAAGGAGGTGTGGCGGAGCTTAGTGTCAGATATCCTGGATGTTTTTGAAATGTATAGAAGGAGGAGGAGACTTGAGGTAAACACAGGTTTTTAACTGCAGTCATTTCTCTGCCGTTACAGGGTTCACATGTACGCAGCATTTGTTTGACATATTTAAGGCTGAATCCAGTTGAGGGTTTTTATTCCTGGACAATATGATATGAAGGATTATACATAAACACAGCTGAATAGTGGTTTTAATTCTATCAAAGTAAATAAAATCTTCCGATACCGCGCAGCTGAGACACCGAACAAAGCATTTAATCTTGTTTACACAGGAGGGAAGAGGTTGTTTTTCACATAACTCGTACTTGATGTGTCAGCTCGGTCATGTGAATAAAAAAGTTAATGAACTGAAATCAGACCCCATGTGACTTTAGCCCGTGTCTGCTGTTGAACACGGCACAAAAACAAGAACATTTGTTAAAGGGTTGGAGTGGATTTAAGGTCCTAACAACAAAAGTGATGTACTTCTTCACAGTTCAAGTTTCTATTCAGTGATGGAACCACAATACACACTTCCTGGGTGCATATTATTTCCTCTAGTATGAATATAGCCAGTACTTAAAGTTTCTGTTGAGTTGATCACATATAGGACGCATTTCCAGATGTGTACACCTCGATCGATGACGACACCATAGAGAAAGCTGGTTGAGGAAAGGCGTGAAAGCTATCCATGCAGAAAAACAGGACACTGCAAACAGAAAATATGAAAGACATGCATGCAAAAACAAAAACTGAAACCTAAACAGCTGTCAACACTTAACCGAAGCAATTCTTTTCTTAAAGTGGCCATAAAACAACTTCTCATGTGCACAGGTGGAAGCAATGTAGGACATAACTTTATGTGTATTCAAGTTAATGGATATAAAACCGGTTTCCTCAGCGCCGGTAGTCAGGACAACAGATAACATGCAAATAAAATGCTAGTGGTTTATTTGATGAAGGTGGCCCTAAGGCTGTTGTTTGGACAGCTCTGTAGGGTCAGGACTATTATCCAACGAGAGATCAGAAGTATCCTGGCATCAATCATTTGAATATTTTCAAGCTAAGTTAAATATGATAGGTAATCATCCTTCTTCTCTAAAACAAGGATTCAGTTCAGCTGCCACAAGATTAGGAATAGGAAATCTTTTTAACTTTCTTCCAAAGCATTTCTTTGTCCTGTCTTCAACTACTTACCCCCAACCGGTCGTGGCAGATGGCCTGGTTCTGCTGGAGGTTTCTTCCTGTTAAAAGGGAGATTTTCCTTCTCACCTTCGCCAAACCACTTGCTCATAGGGGGTCACTGACTGTTGGGGTTTTCCTCTGTTTTCTCTATTATCTCTACCAATCCGTGATAAATTTAGACAATGATCAGGACATTGATTTGTTATGTAAAAATTTTATTGCAAAGTAATTAAAATATTTTAACATCAAGCAGCTGCACCTGTTTAAATAAGGATAAGCAGAAGAGAATGGATGGATTACTTTGATTGTCAATACTTGCATGGTTGGCTCTTTTACATCTTTAGCAAAAGTTTAAAAAAATAATCGAGTAAATTATATTCTTTCAAATACATTCAATGAAAATGCTTTTCTTAAAAAATACTTTTCTAAAATATGATTAATAAATGATTCAACTGTTTATGACGCAGTACAATTGAGTTCCACAGTTTTCAAGTAAAGTTTAAGGGAGGTTTAAAAGATTAGTTCTGTTGATTATACTTTATTTAATGTCTTCTCCTCTGCTGTCTGTTCACTAATTACCACAATGCCTTGTCTTTTGTCATTAGTTTTGCCAGGTTACTATCTTTCTAACGCTTGACTTCTCGTTTCCTGTTGTGCTCCCTACAGTAGAAAATGTACTGCTGCACGGAGCCAATAGCTGGATAAAGGTTTCAAATGCCTGAGAAGTAAATGTTATTGTGGGAGTAATTTGGTTTGCCCTGTCTCGGACTTATTGTTGGACCGCCAGGAGAGATTCCTTGTTTGGAGAGATTTGATCTGCTGAGAGGAGGTGTAACTCCCTGCAGGGGAAGGAGGCAGGCTATGGTTGGTTGAGACTTTAGGGGTCGATGTTAAGCTGACCTTTCTGCGATCAACAAGAGCTGATGGGGAGAAAAGCAAACCATTAGAAACAATTTTGAGTGAGTGTGTAGAAACAGAAGGGCTTCATTGTTTATTGGTCCCATTATTTGCTTTAGCTCATTAGGTCAGTGAGATTATTGATGCAGAGTCACTTCTGTTTACTCATCCCCAATTATATAAGCAAGCTAGAAAATGTAATGTAAAAAATATTATATGAGCAAAGGCATTTAATTATCAGGCTAACATCCTGATGGGTAAGAGTATAGCTGTGATAAATGTGTGCATATTTACCACATTCCATGCTGTTCGAGACATAAACAGCGTCAAATTAGAAAACATTTTGCATGACAAACATGTCTCTCTGTTGTATCTTTTTACGTTGCACGGCTGAATTTTTAAAACTATTTTTTCTTGTTTAGTAAATAGTGTTGGTCATTTTTCTGTAGGCTCAGCGTGGTACAAACAGGGCACTAGGCAGCAATTTTAAATCTTTAGCATTTCCATCAATTGTGTTCAGTTAATTTTTGGCACTATCCGCCCTCTGTGTGAGTTTGTATAGCTTCAGCCCACTTCCCTGGGAAAAATAAAAGGGTAACAATTAAAGCTGGTGTCTGACCCCAGAATGCACATTATCCATGCTTTCAGTGCTTTGCTGGTGCACTTTTATGCCTCTTTGGCTCATGGAAAGAGGAAAGAGGGCTTAAACATCTGCTGTGCGTGAACACAAGGCAAATTTAGCTAAGCGGCGTCAACATTACATCTGCAAAAGAATGAAAAGCAGCAATAATATGAACTATATATAAATAAGAGAAGTAGCTGTTAATAAAAATGTTCAGCTACACACACACCTAGGCTATACTGTAATAAACATTTGTTTATTGCTTATATACTGCAAAAATAATGTATTACTGAAGCCTAGTCATCTTTCTCTGTTTTGCAATAAATATTTGCACACAAGTACTTCTTTGGCTGTCTATCAGATCTCCCCCTTTGCTATCGTGTCCCACAGGCCTAAGTTTTGTTCGTCTTAATTTCAGTTTATAATGTTATTTATGTTATAAAAATCTGGAAAAGCAAACACAGAAATGATATTACAATATGTTTTTAATCGTGTCTGCTTCTCACAGTTCATCAGCGTGGCTGTCCCTCGAGAGGAAGGGCTATCCTGGGTTCTGACGTCAGGCTTTATGGGTAAGTAAACAAAGGCCAATCAAGGGAAGAGCCTCCATATAAACAGAGCTGTTGTCACTGTCAATAAGATAAAGATGATGAGACAAACATGGACTCATGTCAAGTTTGGAGATTTTAAGAATATTTCTCCATCCATCCAATTTCTTCCACTTATTCAATTCAGGGTCGCTGAGGGGTGGGTGGAGCCTGTCCCAGCTACCACAGGGCCACAGACACAGACCCCTGACAGGTCGCCAACTGGCTATGTTTTCACATCCTTAATTGCAGACTACAAAAAAAGATTTACATATTACAACCCAAGAGGACACATTATCCATACACTCCACGGTGTATACAGCAGCTGTCAAAATGATGATCTTTTAGGAAATTGCGTGTACACGTGAGAATCATGCAAATCAGGGAAATGGTTAACTGGAAAAGTGATAAATAAGTGATGCAATAAAAAATTTAACTTCAAGTTAATTAAATACATTATATTAGATTTTTATTGATTATTTGAGATGGTCCACGAGGATTATAGTGGAGAGAGTTAAGGAATGTCTGCATTTTCATTATGTAAGCTGTAATAATGTCTTCTAGTCTCAGCTCAGCTGTTTTAACTGATGGCCACCCATCCTGTCTGGTTCTGTCTGTTAAAGTCTTTTCCTTTCTGTGTTATTATATATTGGACTGTTGGGGGTTTCTGCTTATGTAAAGTGCCTTGAGAATAACATGCAAGGTGATTTAATGCTGAATAAATAAGACTGAAGGGAAATTTATTTTGTGTTTAACACAGACACACACACACACACACACACACACACACACACACACACACACACACACACACACAAGAAATGGTCAAAAATATTTGTAAACATGCTAAACTGATCTTTGGTTTTGACACTACAGATGAAATCCCAAATGATGATACACATCCCTCCCCAGTGCCTCTTTAATATTTCCTTTCCCACAAGAAAACGTTGACGGTTTAAATTCCGACTTGTTTTAAAAATCTTTACAGGGAAAGTAAATGATCAGCGCTCCTTTGAGTCCTTGAGAAACATTTATAGCTCAGGTTTTGGTCTGAATCTGCTCTTTTTGATGGTGCGTTTCCCATCATTGTTTATGGCCACTGTTCATTCAGAGGGTAGGGTCAGTATTTGGCATAAACACCATGAAAGTGTGGATCCTACCTGCTTTGTATCAGTTAACCTCAACAGTTCATGCCTGTGGTCTTGATGTGTGGGGTATTTTCTTGGCACACTTTAGACTGCTGTGCTGTGTTTTATTTAAACCCCACAGCCTACACCTGAATATTATTACTGACCACGTCAATCCCTTTAGTGCACTCACACAGTGCACCCTTTTTCTGACGGCTGCTTCCAGAAGGATAATGCATCACGTCAGAAAGCTCAAATAATCTCAGACTGTTTTCTTGAACATAACAGTGAGTTCATTATACTCAAATGGACTCCATGGCCATTAGATCTCAATCCAGTAGAGCCCTTCTGGGATGTGGTGGGACAGCAGATTCACGTCATGGATGTGTAGGTGACAAATCTGCAGCAACTGTGCGATGCTGTCATATCAATATGAACCAAAATCCTTGAGCACTGTGTTGAATGTATTAGAATTAAAGCAGGTCTGAAGACAAAAAGGTGGTCTAACTAAGCGCTAGCAAAGTGTAACTAATGAAGTGGCTGTTGAGGTGAGTGTATAATGAATAAAATAATGAGTTCATTTTAAGTAAAGAGTAAAAGACACATTCTTAGTTTATTTAGTAGGTTGTATAACTTGAGGAAAAAAGGTAACTTTTACAGATATTGAAGATATTCCAATATTTCAATTCAATTCTATTCAATTTTATTTATACAGCACCAAATCACAACAACAGTTGCCTCAAGGCGCTTTATATTGTAAGGTAGACCCTACAATAATACATACAGGGAAAAACCCAACAATCATATGACCCCCTATGAGCAAGCACTTTGGCGACAATGGGAAGGAAAAACTCCCTTTCAACAGGAAGAAACCTCCGGCGGAACCAGGCTCAGGGAGGGGCGGCTATCTGCCACGACCGGTTGGGGTGAGAGAAGGAAGACAGGATAAAAGACATGCGGAGGAAGAGAGCCAGAGATTAATAACAAGTATGATTCAATGCAGAGAGCTCTATTAACACATTTCAGTATCTGTAAAAGAATTTGTAATATTTTGGACAAAAAACTGACTTATGCTCTGTTCTGAGCCCCCATGTAAATATCATACTGGCCAAGTCACTGCAAAGAAGCTGTGTAAGTTCAGTGTGCAGACACGCCATGAGGTTTACACAGTACTGTCATTAACAAAGTGTCATTTACACTTTAGACCTATGTGTGTCACATATCGACACAAAAGTTCCTATTTGAACTCAGCTCTTGTTTGAAGACTGATTCATGAAATGTAGCATAAAGGTGACTTTTGCACACTGCGTAGCATGTTAAATCTGACTCAGACTTTAAAGCCACAAATTTAATGCAATGAAATTAATAAAATTCGTTTCATCTGTAAGATCAAAGTAAACGTAAGTGAGTGTATCGTTCAAGTTACAAAATAAAAAAAAAGCCAAATGCACGTAAGTACTTTGTTTTGCTTCCACAAGTGTTGGCTGATAACACAACACCATTAATTTGATCTAGTTGCTTGTAGCAACAAAAGTGTGATTAGTATTTTTATTGTCATGTTTAACTTGACCTTGTGAGGTTAACAGGAGATTCTAAATTGGCCTTAGGTGTGAGTGTGAATGCTTTTCTGTCTCTGTGTTAGCCTACGATAGACTGGTAATCTGTCCAGGGTGGATCCAGCTGGGATAGACTCCAGGCACCCTACGACCCTCAATTGAATAAGCAGATAAGTAAATGGTTGGATGGTTATGTTTAACTCGAGGCTGAGGTTAAAGAAACACCATCGGTTAAATATTTAAGCACGTAAACAGTAATAAGTAACTATAAACTTTCTCTAACTTTGACTATAGTGCTTTTGTTGCTGTAATCACACCACAAACAGTGTGTCTACGTCCGGTTTTGTACGCCCACCAGCCAACTCACCCTCTTCCTTAAACACTCATGCAGCACAAAAATGTGCAAACCATTACCACTGGATCCTATCTGCAGAGGGGTTAGGCATGAAATGCAAGTACTGTACAAGTGGAGTATCTGGAAGACAGAGGTTATGAGGAAACATGTAAAAGTATAACTAAGAGGAGCTAAAAAACCTGATTCTTCTATCAAGAGATAAACCCACTTGATGCAAACCCATTCCTGTTCATTAGAAACTTAGTCATGTGACAGTGAAGCTCATGGAGGTCAAAGAAGCAGACAACGTGATCTGATAGAAGTGCTGCTGGATGGAGAAAATGTTTTCAGTTATGACACATCTGTGTGTGCCATTATAGTTGTAATGCTGTTTAAATATGTCAGGTCACCTGTGTGCACATTATTTAAAAGCCACACAGCATTTTATTGTCACTGTGTTCTGCCCTTTGTACCTTTTTGGTCGAAGCTTAATTTAGCTGCATGTGTTTCACTAGTTAAATAACTGTATGCTGTACAGGACACAGAATCCATTAAGCTACGTTCACTGACCTTGGATTTTAGATTTTTTACGCCATCTCAGGTGACTTCCACCGTGTTTGAGGTGTGCAGGTTATAATCTCAGCTGTGGAAAGCTATAAAGTTGAATGATGTGCAAAATTTAAACAGATGACACACAGATAGATAAAGAAAGCAGACAATTTAAAAGGGCCCTCTACTACTTTTCATGCCTGAAGTCAGATATGTCCTGTGTGTTTTATCATTTCCAAACCACAGGAGCTATTTTTGGTGGTTTAGTGAACAGAACACAGAGCTGTGAGCTGACTTTCACTCTCACCTACAGTACATAAGAGTTTAGGAGGATGAAAGCTGTACATTTTTTTCCAAAACCACAGCATCTGAAGAGGAAGTAAAGCCATGCTTTAGCAACTTTACCTCATCTCTTTTAACTTGTTTGTTATAAAGCAGCATTGACAGAATGATCTTATCACCAGCTGTCTTTCATTTTTTTTCATATCGCATTGTTAATACTTACTCAAGGTCAGAGAAATACTTAAAGAGACTTTTAACTGAGGACTGGATTTCAGTGAAAAGTGAGCGGGTGATGATGAATGATAATTTTGATTGTTTTAATCAGCACTACCGTATCAAAGTTGAACTTGATTTGATTTGATTTATGCTTTGGCTTATGAGCAAATACACTCGAAACCAAAGACACTCCCTTCAGCCTTAGCTGTGTTAAGTGCTACTTGAGAAATGCACACCCTGAAACTGAGAGGATGTCAAACAATACCTTAAACCCAGCAGCATGGGCTTTTGAGCATTTCTGAGCATCATGAGCTCGAAGCATTGCTTTGATTGTTGTGGACTGTATCTGGCTTGTTTTACATTTTAAAGCAAAGCAAGCCCGATACACCAAGCCAGAGCTGGTGGAGTATGGAGGGTCATGAGTGCCAAAATGAATAAACCAAATACATAATTAAATAAATTATTAAATATGTGCTTAATTCAATAAAAGATGAAATACTTTTGTCACTCCTTAGAAGAGACCAAAAAGAGAGGTAAATGAATATTGAACTTGCCACGTCTCGTTAATGAGATAATAGTTGGTCAGTGTCGCGTATCATCTCGTGGCAATTCATGGTCCAGTCATGAACTTATTGTGTCCAAGGACACAAACTAAGCACATTTTTCATCTCAGTGACACTAATTTGTAAACAATGCACTTCAATAGGAAATATATAACACATTGCAAGCGCATTTTTTGTAGCAAAAGTAGTGACATTTTTCTAAATTTTTTGAAAAATGGGGCCACTTGTGTATATTTTAACACAAATCATGATATTTTTTTTTAAGCTATTCATTTTTAATGCCTGACCACAAACAGTATAAAGCATGGATGTAGCTTCTGGGTTGGAAAAAAGCCAATGTGGAAGTGCCTTAAACATTATCTGAACAGGATCTGAAGGCCACCAGATTGCAAGAAGACATCTGCTTCTATAGAAGTCTATGGGAAAATGGATTCTGACTTAACCCCTGACTTAAATCTATTTCATCCTATGTTTCAAAATGGTAGATTATTTGTGGCAGATTATTATTTGAGACTGCATGCTCATTGACTAACAACTTATCAATCACAAGTCATTAGCCAATGAGCAGACTAACCCCTAATCACACATAAGGGTTTTTATTTTGCTACCATGACAACACAAACACTCATCTCTGAGTTTCAAAGTGGAACTTTAGAAATCAACGCGTGACGTCACAGTAACTGCGTCCACCTTTCATACTGTGTGCCTAGCTCTCACCAAATACCACGAATGGCCAAACCTAGCCAAGCTGCATGTTTGTAATTGATAACATACGTTAAAAATAACAAAAATGACGTGTAAAAATCTGTGATGTGTATGACTTCAGTCACTGGCTTTCAAATTAAGACAGGTTACTTACTCCTCCATCACTCCTTCAACCACCAAATACTGACTTTGTCCCATGTCTTAATCAGTACATATGAGAGCAGAGTGATGAAAAGTAATGTTCAGGGACAAGAAATAAAGTTGGGAAATTCTTGTTCACAAACATGGAAAAAATTAGTGTCCAGCAGCATGAATCAATAGATTAAAGGTCATGACTACAACATGACCTGCACTGAGTTGCATCCTGGTCATCATTCGTTTGCTTTTGCTGAAAGGCATCACATATGTATAGCCCAACCTGCTGGTATGTTTATCTCACATTTACAACACCTCAGTCCAGATGCGAAACCAAACATGAGGTTCTGCTCAATTCATCAAAACACTGGCACTGGGAGACGGAGGAGACTGATGACAAGACTGATGTTGTATTTCTCATACCAACACAAAGATTTAGTGAGTGCTTCCCATGCAAAAAACAAACTTAAAATGAATCCCAGATGATGTTATTCATACCATTCTTCCAGTCTTCGCACGAACAATTTACGACATGTTACTGTATGTCTGTTTACATTAGTAATGTGGGATAGAAAAACAAAAAATAAGAGTAGAGCATGACAAGGTTAGAAGAGCTGTGTAACTATTTATTTTCCATTAAAGAGAAATCAGGTTCAGTTGTGGAGCCAACTTCACCACTGGACAGTTATCAGTGTTGACGGCTTTGGAGACCCCCTTTCCTTCACTTTCACAAATTCTTGTAACTATTGTGTGAAATATATATATAAAAAAAAAACACCTAAAATTAAAACCAGCAATCATCAAGACAGAGTCATTATAAAAAATTACATAAAGTAAAACATGACAGACACTTTAATTTTGCTGCTTGTAATCAAAGCGCTCCTGATTCAGGCCTTTCAATGCTGCTGTTCTTGCAAATTAAAAGGGAAATTAAAAGTTTTTACACTTCTGAACCTGATAACATTGAGATAAGAGATAAATAAATGGTCAGCTGGTTCATGCAGTGCTGCACTATGAGGCAAAGTGATTTGTGCAATGCCAGGGACCGTACTGGAACTGTAACCCACATAATTTCCTTAGGGATTAATAAAGTATTCTGATTCTGATGATTCTGATCTTGAAGGCACTGCTGGCAGACTTTTGTGGATGAGAAAAGACAGCTTCAGTCCTGTTTGCCTTTTGTCCCGTCTCTCTCTCTCTCATCATCCTGAACTGGTCACTGCAGATGGCTGCCCCTTCCTGAGCCTGATTCTGCCGGAGTTCCTTCCTGTTAAGGGGGAGTTTTTCTTTCCCACTGTTGCCAAGTGCTTGCTCATTGTATTGTAGGGTCTTTACCTTACAATATAAAGCGCCTTGAGTTCAGTGTAGCTGCCGTGTTAATGAGATGGAATTGAATTATAAAAACGCAGGCATGCATATACTCCAAATAGAAGTCTAAGTCTAAACACGTCAGTCAAGATGTGTTTACACACTTTATCGCTGTAACTCTGAACTCTGAGATAAGGTTTGCTATTGTCAAGCTGGCCTTACAAATCAAACACAGTTTGGGGTTGTTTTTAGTTCCTGCCCACTCTAACACTTGCGCCTACATGCTGTAAGTAAGCTGGCTATTTAACATTTTCATTTGAATTTCAAGTTGTTAGCTGATGAACTGTTTCAAGGTGCAGAGATAAAATAGGGTTCTAGATATGACGATAAACATTTATGTGTGTCTGCACTTCTACTAATCAAACTGGAAAAACTGATAAAAGGATTTCTTTAGCCACTTAACATTGCACCGAGAGACTGAGTTGCAACAGGAGTGCAGTTAACAGATGATTAGACTTTAACCCAGTGATGTAAATCAGTATCTGATACCACTGTAGTGGTGATATGACGATTTACAGTCTCTTTCTGTGACTAAGAACTGTTTCGTAGGCATGTAGCTAGAGAGACTTTGAAATCTTCCTCACTGGTCACTTTTAATACAGATAGTTTGTCTCATAAATGCAATGCTGAACTTTAAAAGCAACTATTTCTGTTTGGTTTAAGCATTACTTTTCTGTCAGTCAGACTGAAATATAGCACAACAGCTACTGTACTGGATAAGGTGCCCTACCTTATTTGCTCTTTGTTGATGAACCCCTGACTTTTACTGTAGCCCAGCTATAAAGTTGAAATTGGAAGCACAGATTGTTGCGTTTAAGAATAACCTGCCTTCATTTCCACATCTTTTCTTGATTTATGCCTTTGGAGACTCTGAGCTGAGAGTGATGTCACGATTGGAGGACTGCAGTGTTTTTATTCCGCTCATCCCCCTGGAGAGGATGCAGTGCCAGAGGTTTGCACAGACACGCACAGAGCGGTTTTCTAAGAAACCAATGGAGAAACATCAGACCACGTGATGGCACAGAGGATGTATTCATTTTGTTGTTGTCTGTTTCTCTTTTAAAACCCTGTCTGGTTAATGGACCAAAAGAAGCAGCTGCATTTTTTTATGAACACAAAAACAACAAAAAGAAGAAAACAAGAAAATAGAAGAAAAACAAGCAAAAATATCCAGAATAAAACTGCAAATTCTCCCCATTTCATTATTCTTTGACTGCCACAGAAGACTTTTGGAGTATAGATGAGATTTTGTGGAATTGTGACCTCTTTGCTACCAGTAGACAACCTCCCACCCATTTGGACCACTACTTTTTCACTGCACTTAGAACGGTCTAGTCCCCCCCCCCACAAGCTTACAGTAAACTGCTACTTCAGGGGAAATCCTGCTGGTTCCTTGTCAAAGGGCAGTAAAACATCTCTCATATGGCGAGCTTGCAAGGATGAAACGGAGGCCAAACAGCCTCACCTCTCTCTGTCTCTCTCTGTTCCTTCCTCCCACTCGCTTCTCTCACCGTTTGTTTTTCACGGAAGGGAAAGCTGAAACCTGTCTGGTTTGTTTTTCTCCTTCTATTGGCAGTGCGCCTGCTTTTAAAGTTCAGGTGTTGGTGAGCAGGGAGTCATCTTTCACAAAAACACGAGGTGCATCGCAGGTTCATAGGGGAGGAGTGAACGTGCTAAGAGGGAGGCGGTCACGGCTGTATTTCAGTAAATCTTTGTCTCTAATCATCGATGTTTTCTTCTTTCAAACCGGTCAGACAGTCTGTCAGCTGCCCGTCAAACAGTCAACAACAAATTCTTCTTAGCTGAGTTCATTTGAACCCAGTGACACTGTTTTGTTGCTTTCTTACAATTAGCTTTTACTTTATAAAGGGTAAAAGCATTTGTCTCGTCTTTATTAGTTGTGAACCTTTTTAAATAGTGTTAAGGAAGACTTACCAGTACTGTGATAGAAGTTGGTTTTCCCACCACACCGTAACTGTAACTTATATTATTGATCTTTCAGGTATTTTCTTGATTAATTAATTTGATCTAAAATGACAGATACAGTGCAGAGGTCACTCTATGCCTCAAGTGGCTGATTGTGTTTCTGCTGGAAGCCTCTTCCTCTTAAAAGTAGGCATCTTTCGCCCTCCTGTCACCAAGTTCTTACTTGTAGAAATCACTGGGTTTCTTGGTTCAATACTCAGGCAGACTGTGGAGTTTAAACAAGTCTCTGTTGGTACCAATGGGCAACATTTATCAATTTTGATGAGCCGATGCCAATTATAGCCTTGGTTTCCTGTTGTTAGCAGACTGAAGCATCACCAGGTGCGGTCTTCTGCTGCTGTAGTCAATCTGCCTCAAGGTTTGAAATGGCATACATTCAGAGATGCTCTTCTGCATACGCTGGTTTTAAAAAGTTGTTATTTGACTTTCTGCTGTGCGATCATTCTCCTGTTGAGATTTTCAGACGATTCTCTGTAAATCATACAAATAGTTGTGTGGGTAAGAATCTCACTAGATCAGCAGTTTCTGAAATAATCAGACCAGCCCATCCATGAAACATGCCTTGTTCAAAGTCACTTGAATCACCTTTTATCCCCATTCTGATGCTCAGTTTGAACCTAAGCAGGTAGTCCTGACCATGTCTACATGCTTGGCATGTGATTGGCCAATTAGATAGTTGCTTTAAAGAGCTTTTGAACAGGTGTTACTTATGTGTTAATAAGTGTACACCAAGAATACTTGGCACTTGGTGACATGCTGTCTGTTTGAACACTGTTTCCCTTACTAGCATTTAGTTTCATTTTGAATGTCACTAAATGATAACACCTTCAACATGAGACTTAAACAGAAGGTTAGGCCATTCCAGCCTCCCGTTTGCATGTGCCTCACCAGTAATGCATTATTACCTGTTATCTGCCATGTAGTCCCAGGCTTTCCCCGTATTGTTGAAGGGAACTAATACTGCGTGCATAGAATAGTTTTAGGTTGCCCAGAGTTTTCCCTTCCTTATTTGTCTGGCACCCTGTGATGTTCATTATTCCTTTAAAAAGACACTGATGGACTTTTGCATGATGGGAAGTTTAAACTGAAAAAGAAACCAAAGCCTGACAGCAGTGTGAAATCAGTGTTAGAGATACAGAGCATTTTCCCAATAATTCAGGAAGCAGTTTGGCAACTACATAACTGCTATTAAAGGACAGCATGTAAATGGAGTTCCCCTTTAACTTCAGCCAGACAAGCAGTATTACTGTCACGTTGCATCAGATGACTGCAGAGGTGAATTAGCTGTGTGTACCTCTTCCTATTACTTAAAAAAAAAAAACCCTGTAAAATAACCCCGCAGCACAACTGTGAACTTGGCAATCTGGATCTTTCCCTCTGGAAAGGAGAAACTCAGTGGGGAATGTTTTGTGGAAACAGAACTGGGAAAGCAAATTCCACCCCTGATGTACCCCTGACATCCACCCACCAGAACCCCATGGGAGACCCCATTGTCTCCTCCTTCTCTCTGTTCCTCTCTCTTACTGCTGCCAAAAACCCAGCTGGAGCGTCTGAAGGTCACTCAGCTGTTTTAATCCCTTGTCCAGGTCACATAAACACACAACACTGAGATGATGACCATTAAAAGTCAACATGAGTGTTTTGAGAATTAGAATGACACTGAAACAGAAATCAGCTACTGTGGATTATGTACAACCCCATTTGGAAAAAGTTGGGACGCTGTGAGAAATATAAATAAAAAAGAATGAAATCTCATAAAACCATATTTTAATCACAATAGAACATAAAAACATTTTACTATTTGATGAAAAATACCAGCTCATTCTGAAAATCATACCAGCAACGCGTGTCGAAAGAGTTGGGACTGTGGCAAGAAAATGCTGGAAAAGTTAATGGTTCAGGGAAATTTTACAACTAATTAGGTTAATTGGCTGCATTGTGTGAAAAAAAAGAGCATTTAAGATGAACTTAGTAGAAACTGCATCTAAAAACTGTGGAAAATGTTCAGAATAATGCTTGTCAAAGTAAAATTACAAAGACTTTAAACATCTCATCATCTACACTACGTAATATAGTTCAAATGTTCAGAGAATGTCGAGAAATGTTGCGCAAGGGACAAGGCTAAAATCCATAGTCGATGCCCGTAACCTTCGAGGCCTCATGAACACATTCATTGTCCATGAACACAGTTCACCATGCCATCCAAAAATGCAGGTTAAAACTCTATCATGCAACAAGAAGGAATAATTAAACATGATGCAAAAACACTGTCATCTTTCCTGGGCCAAAGCTAATTTAAAATGAACTGACGCAAAATGGAAACGGCGTTGTAGAACTGAACTGACCTTTCACCTTCTGCAAATATTTGAAGCATAATAAAAATGAAAAATATAACGGAGAAGATTCAGGTTTCCTCAGATGTTTACAGACTGTTGTTAAAAGATCTTTTTTTAAACATTTGGTTACATCAAATTTAAAATGATCCTGTTTTTTTCTTTTAACTGATACATTTATTAGTTTAAACATTTGATGTGTTTGTAAAAAAATTTTTTAACACTTTAAAGACGTTTCTGGTGACTCAACACTGTAATTGACGGCAAAGGCCAATACATGTTGAAATAACAGTGGTGGAAGAGACAAAAACACGAAAAGAGAAGCAGAAATCAAGACAAAGGGCCTAGATGATGGAAGAAAACAAGTGAGAATAAAGGACCAGGTTAGATGTTTTTGTTGGCCTGCATCTTGTTTTGTGATGGCAGTCCAACTTGGTAGGTGATGATATGAGTTTAGCTGAGGGACGACAAGGACTACCTGTTCCTGAAACCAGTGAAGCGTGAGAATGCCTGGGACACAGAAGGCCTATTGTGTCATATCTGATCCTAACTCAGGAAAACTAGCAACTGAAAAGTAAGGCTGGCCTCGCTGGATGGAGGAATGAAGGCAGACTTTGTGACACAGACAGAGAGAGAGCACACTGTACCCCAGCAGCTAAACTTTAGGGAGATGGATTAGTTAAGTCAAAATCCTGTAAACAAAAGCCTGTTTCACTTTGACATTCTAATGAACAGCGATACACCTGCAAAAGGATGTGAAGCATGTGATACAGGATAATAAAGTTTAGAATGTAAAAAAAAAAGCCAAAATGTGCAAACGTATGAGCAGACAACACAGATCCAGGTACAGCACTGGTCATGGCAATATTACAAGATCGAATGCTTTAATTTATATTTTGAATTTTGATTAATGTGACATTTGATAGCATGTTAGTAATTTGCAGACCGGACTACTGACTAGCTAACGCCAGGACTGGCATTCATGATTAAAGAAGCTTATCATGCCATAGAAAATATATTAGAACAATATTAATCCTTGTAAGATATTTTCCTGATTAGTGAAAGAATAATGCATAAAATGTGCATTAAAAAACAAGAACCGGTCATTTATTTCCCTTATTAAAACATTTCAATGTGTATGACCATAAATATTTGTTCACAGCAATAATTTCCTTTCTCCAAACTGGAACATACATACACACTCCAGCACACACACACAACACTGCACAGTACATACAAATACAACTGCTTTGTGATCAGATCTGAAAGTACAGATTAGTACAGTTTGTTCACACTCAGGAGGAGAGGAGGAGTCATGTTGAACTCTGATGCTACTGCGATCGCACTATCATGCAAAAATTTTAGCCGTTATGGACAAATTTCTGTCCCCGTTCTTTTTTTATTATTTGCAAACTTCCCGACATAAGCAAAGCAGATGTACGCAGAAGTGTGCACTGACATAAAAGCACAGACATCTACTTCAGCAGAAGATGTGCATGAGCATACGAATTACGTGTCAAATTAACAATTTGCACCAGCACGACAACAACAAACAGCAGGCAACTGTTTTGCAAATATTAGACGTGCGGTCCACACACTCACATGAATGCATGCATGCATTCACGCACGCCTGCACAGGCAAACATGCATTCAGCTTCCTGTGTGCAGCTCCAGCTGCGGTGAGGCTGTAGACATTTAACTGTAATAACATATGGAGGATGTGTGTGTCTAACCATGTGACAAGGCACGTGGGCGCAAGTGCTCTCTTTTGGCGTGGGATGCCTTCCTGCATGTATTTGCTTGCACTGACTTGTATGTGTGTATGTATTTGGGCATGTGTGTGTGTGTGTTGTTTTGCTTGTTTACATTCTAACCATCACTTTTGTTTAGACTTTGCACATGGAAAGTTGTTTGTTTAAATGTGAATGCATTGACAATGCTCCACCGTTGGACACGATGCACATCTATAATACCATCCACATGCACAGCTAAGTCCAAAAGAAAACTAATAGCTTGTTGATCTTGCAGAGGTCAGCAAATCTTAACTGCTTAAGACATGAAGTAATGAATCAGAAATTCCTTCTAGTGACGTTTGCAGCAGTGAGCAACAAAAACAGCGCTGACCTTTGGCCTCTTTCCTGCAGGCTGGATGCAATACTTGCAAAAACAGTTCTGAACTGCTTCTTCTGATAACCTCGTTCGACATCGGCAACAAAAAAAAGCAAAGACACTTTATGTTAGAAGCCCTCCGTGCACGTACATGCTATTGTGTGTTATTATGTCAGGATCTAGATTCATTTCATTTCAATGACATCCTGTATAAATCTACTGCCCTTTAAAGACGCATAAATGTATCTGGGAAAGCAGCAGTTTCACATAAACGATTTCATGCTCTTACTTTTAGGTTCACAAAGTAAACATAACTTTCAGCATCAGACCAGCAACAAAGGGGAAGTGAAACACAAACTGCTTGTGTGTGTGTGTGTGTGAGGACACAGACAGCTGGAACATCAGGTTCTCACCCACTCTCCTCTCATTGGCTACACTGTCGTCAAGCGCATTTATTAAAAAAAACAAGTTGCTGCTCAGCCAATCAGGAGAGCGCTAGAATTTCCCCGACACTACAGCGTCTTATCTGTGGTGACATCACATGGCCCTTTAAACGGCACACCGCAAACAAGTTTAAATGGCCTGATGAGACAGAACACACAGAGGGAAGAAAAAAAACATTTCAGAGCACGAATACAAAGTTAGCCTACTTATAACAAACACACCCTTATGGCATATGTGACCGCACCACTTACATTCTCAAAAAAGCTTTCTGTGTGCATTTTAGCTGTTAATTAAACACACTAACATCTAATAACCAATATATAATATAATAAATATTTTATAAATAATTAATGATCATGATTAATGATCCAAAGTTCAGCCAATAAGCTACTGGATCTCTGCCTTTTTAACATTTTAGTGATTTCCTGCCAAATATGATTTCCCCGGGGAACCATTCGAAATGTTGAAATCAAAAGTAAAATATAAATATAAAAAAAAGCAGTTAAGAAATCACTTAAGTAACTTGTCTGCAGACTCATCCAGGAAGTTAGAAAAGAACCCAGAACAACATCTAAAGAACTACAGGTCTCACCTGCCTCAGTCAGAATCAAGGTTTCAGTCCTGCTACATCATGCTAACAGTCAAACATGGCGGTGGTAGTGTGATGGTGTTTGGCTGCTTTGCTGCCTCCGGACCTGGACGACCTGATACAATTGATGGAACCATGAATTCCGCTCTCTACCAGAAAATCCCAAAGAAGAATGCCTGAGAAGTTTGTGTCCTGGAGCTCAAGCACATCAACATCTCCACCTTGGAATGGAAAAAATAAAAGTAAACAAATAAGGTTTTGGGAGTGGCCTAGTCAAAGTCTTTGACATGACCTTAAACAGCCCATTTGTGGTCGAAAAATCATCCAGTGTGGCAGAATTAAAACAATTCTTCAGAGAATAGTGGGCCCAAATTTCTCCACAGTGATGTAAAACACTCAGTGACGGCTTGCCTGCAGTTCTTGCTGCCGAGGGTGGCACAACCAGGTATTAAGTTTAGGGGGGGCAATTACTTTTTCACACAGTGCCAGGTAGGTTTGGATAACTTTGTGCCTTAATAGGTTAAATCAGCATTTGAAAGCTGCATTTTGTATTTACTTGGGTTATCATTGTTTGGTTATTTATCTAATATTAAGATTTATGTAATGATCTAAAATATCCTGTCTTCCTTCTCTCTCCCCACCGGTCGCGGCAGATGGCCGCCCCTCCCTGAGCGTGGTTCTGCTGGAGGTTTCTTCCTGTTAAAAGGGAGTTTTTCCTCCCTACTGTCGCCAAAGTGCTTGCTCATAGGGGGTCATATTGTTGGGTTTTTCTCTGTATGTGTTATTGTAGGGTCTACCTTACAATATAAAGCGCCTTGAGGCAACAGTTGTTGTGATTTGGTGCTGTATAAATAAAATTGAATTGAAAATATGTCAGTGACAAATTAATTAAATAAAAAAACAAGAAAGGAAAGGGGCAAATACTTTTTCACAGCAATGCAAAAGTTTTTGGATCAGTGTGGGCACGACACTACAGGAAAATCTCTTTGTATTTTTCACCATAAAAACTAAAACCGAATTTATGCTTCATATCGTTTTTCATGGTCATGGCAAAGCTTAGTTTGCTTCCAGATAATATTCCACAAAGAAATCTCATAATATGAAGGACTCAGTGGAGTTACTGGGTCAAAGACAATAACAGGAGTGTCCCGATTAACCAGCCTGCATGTATTTAATAAACATACAGAGACATAAACACTAAGAAAACACACAGCATCCACCCGGAAAGGAGAGCTGAGCTGTGAGACGGCAAAAGGTTTACAACCTCTGTCTCAGACAGGGAACCATCCCTCCTATAAAGTATATTTGGTAGCAGGAGGGAATCCAGGTGAGGGGGCAGTTTGTTTATGGCCCTGGAGAGAAGAAACACTGCTATGTCACTGGGGGAGAGGTCACATTTATGTGGGACAAAATTTAAGTGGGCCAAAATCTGTAGCCTGTATTTATCTGAAGATTGTCTGGTCCTCTCTCTCTGTCTCTCCCAGTATATATATAGATATAGATATATATAGATATATAGATATATATAGATATAGATATATGTATATGTATATATAGCTGGGAAAAACAATAGTAAGTAATGATAAGAAGTTCTATTACACAAGTGCATTTTGATTTTTAGTTTGCTTCCAGATAATATTCCAGAAAGGCTTTGCCTTTAGATTTGCATCTGTGCCATCTACTTATGGTTTATTTAGCCCTATATAAATATTGTGGAGTCACAAAATCTCTACATTTTTAGAAAATTGTTGAGTCAAGTATCTTTCACAGCTTTACTGAGTGAAATAAATACTTGAGCTACTTTAACAGAAGCTAGTGCCGGCTAAATGCCTCCTGTTTGCAACTGAAAAGCTTCAGTTCAATTCCATTAAGTACTGATGTTCCAGCGATGACTTTCAGAGGTGATAAGCACTGACATAAGCTCATACGGCTTCGTATGGGTATGCAACCTCTTGAACCGAGCTCGATTTGAAAGTCTTTTTTAACACCAACTTGCTGCCTGTGTGTCACACAGGTGTCATGCAGATAAAATCAGCTGCACGTATGCCCCAGACACTGAAGACACAAACCTACCATGATACATGTGGTGTATGGTGAGCAGAGAGAGGTTGTTTCCTGCTCAGCTCTGAGCATGTGACGGATCACCTCATGTGTTTGACAGGAACCTCTCTTCTGCCCCGCTACAGCACAGCAGAATGCGTAAAAACTGCTGACTTCTGCTCTGTGTTTTCTCTGCTACCTTCTATTTGGCTGTTCCCTGTCAAGAAACTGTTTGCTGTCTGTATATTTGGTGTCCGTTTGTCATCTGTATTGTCAAATATCGGTCAGATATGAATGAATTTGAATGAAGAATGCGGAGGTGGTGCAAAAGCTGTGTCTTAGGTAAATGACCAAAAAAGCAGCCTTGCTATGGATTAGATTATTGGTTTAACACACTTGTGGGCACAACAAGCAAAGCACTGGGGGTGAGACTACCCAGTCCAGCCAAAAAAAAAAAAAAGGCACAACAGAATTAGTTCATGGTGGAAACTTGCTCAAGTGACTGGGTCATGCAGAGTTTCTTAATAAAACTCTGCTCTGGTAATGTTGGTCAAAAAGGGTTACTATTTGTTAATGGCAAAAAAATTCCATCAGTTTACCTCAGCATTTTTCTTTTTGTACAAATACAGATCAAGTTCGAGTTTAAAACAATAACTTTTTTACCACTGTTTATATGTTAAACAGTTCACAAACTCCGAGTTTGTGAATGTTTGTCTTCACCAAATCAAGGTAAGCGTCACGTTTAACACAAACATGCTCACATCCGGCCTAAAAAGAAAGACGAAAGTAGAACTTGTGGCTTTTAAATGGCCCTCAAATCAATGGGTGATGTCACAGTGGCTAGGAGGGAGGCCTACACAATATATCGATACGTGTTAATTTTTTCAATATTTTTTGTGCTGCATTAGTGCAGGAGTATTTGTCACATTTACCTTTAAAGCTCAAGAAAATGGGTCAAGAAAATAAAAACTTTTATTGGAAGTTGGCTCACAAAAATATCTCCCAGCTTCCTAACAACAGGCAACAGGAAAATGCCTTTGCGAGCTTGGGCCACTCTGGCTAAAAGGGTGTTTTTCTCACACAGTAACAAATTCCCATGGCATGAAATAATTTTTACTCCAGTGAACTGATCCCATTGTATTCACCAGCCTTGCACAGATGGCACACGCATACTGCAACTATGGTTCAGTAACAGGAAAAAAGACATATGTAACTTTATGGATGTAAGATGTTTGGCATCTATACAGGAAAACCATGTGTGATGAGCTTCACTTTCAGCCAGTTCTAACAGAGCGGTCACAAAGAGTTAATCCTATTTTCTGCCAATCAACATATGCAGCTGAAAACAGTGTTTTTGGGGGACAGAAGAGGAAGTGTGTTTTGCAGTGTGTGAGCAAAATGTGACTGTTTTTCTCTTCGTGATTTTTAGACCTCCAGAAGATACAACAGATATTTTTACAAGAATAATGTTTCCTAATATTAAGTTCAGACTTATACTTAGGAGTGTAATTACAATGTTTAGGTTAGGCGTGTGGGGGTGAGGGTAAATGCTTTTTAAATTTTTGTTTATATCAGGTTAAGTGTCAGACACATTTAAGACAAGAATGAAGTTGGTCCAGTCAAAGCATTGGCAGTGAAATAAAACTGTTCTTTTAGCAAATGCACTCCATCTGTGTTCAGAGAGCGATGTTATATTGATGGTGAAAAACAGACAACGCCAAGTCCTCATAAGCACACTAATCTTGTGTGTGTGCACATATGGGAGGAAGAAGTTCAAGGAAGGCGGAGGGGCGGGGGGTGGGGCGCGGGGGCGACAGAGCTCTCAGCACTGGCTCATGCCGGTTTGCGCTGCTTCTCACTGGCCGAGCACCACAGCGAGGTTGCAAGGTTAGCGGATGGATTTGGGGTGGGGAGGTGGCTTATTGGGGGGGGGGCATTTTAGCGCCTTGACTGCCCTTTGCAGATCTGGGGGCTTTGGCATGGGGTGCCCGTTGGCATGTGGTACAGCTATCTGAATGCAGAGAAAGAATGCAGCAGCAATCACCCCTCCCTCTATGAAGAATGAAGGCTGAGATATTTAGCTGTATCATATGGAAAGTGGCTTCAAGCATCACACTGTGGGCACGCTCAGGAACAGATGAAGAAGATGATCACTATGTTTTCGCCACAGCTTTAAATACAGCTTTCCCGTCTCGTGTGCTGTTCTCGTTTCTTCACAAACCGTTTCTCAGGTGTGCGCAATGGGCCTACGGTAGAGGCTAGATGAATCAGAGGGCTCACACAAACGTTACACAGTAGTAACGTGGGCAATATTTATGTTTTACTAGAGCGCTTGCTGGGATATAATGAACTGACTGAGAGAAGGGTCGTTTGCACAGCGGTGTAACTAAAACATCTCCCTGAACAGCCACACTTACTGCTGCACTTCAGGGGGCAACAACAGGCTCAGCTGCTTCCATTCACATTCCTGTGCACATCTTTGCATCTGATGGTAAGAGACATGATTATCACATTCTGACTGTGCACTAATTACTACATTTGTGCGCCTTTTCTTTAGCGGGACAGTTGGTTTTATGGGCAGGAAAGTGATCACAGTATAGAGGCCTGGTTTATTTTGAATTGCACATCTTAAGCAAACCTGGTTCTGAGAGCTACACAGGTCATGTTTCACCTGAGGCCAACTTAAAAGCCGTCAGTTAAGGAGATTTTTATACCTCCTATTGTATAGGAAGGTGAAGTTGAGTTGTTCAAGCAGCTATTACTATCAGGCAGATGCAAACACAGGTTGCAAGAAAATGCAACACCTTCTATATGCAAATCTATATATAGACATTGATTATCACAAGAAAGGCATTTCCAGAGTAATAAATAAAATCCAGCTGGAGTGTTGAGCAATGGAAAAACTAAGTGGGGCCGTCTCGCCTCTGTCCAGGTGGTACTGATTTCCAGCTGTGGCAAATGGAGCCGTTTTGCTTAACTATGCTTTACTTGGATTATAGAGCATATTCTTCTAATCAGTGAGGCGGTGAAGGATTTGGCGATCCAGGATTTGTTTTTAATCACTATTTATTCACTGAAGTTTGACACTCAAAAGCTGAAGGATGTAAGAGTTGGACGGTTTTTTGTTTCTCTTATGTGTCACGCAGTCAATTTGGGGTTTTGCAAAAGCAACTTCACAAACAAAAAGCTTACTGAAGTCTCACTCTGGACATATTCAGCTACTGTGTACCAGTGAGTTTATATAGACTCTAACACTTGTGGCATTTTGATTAAAAAAAAAATAGACCATCAGTTGACAATATGAAGTGGCCTCAGCTTTGCAGCCTCCAAATCAAAAGTGCCATTGGGTTGGTTGACTGGCAGAAGCAGATAAGAGGGTATCACAAAAAAACATCTTCATATTATCACAATTTGATAAATTAGGACCAATAAAAATGTCATACCCCTCTGCAACAATTTCCATGCCATTCATTTTTGTAGGAACTCTGCAAGAACAACCAGAACAGGACGCACGGAGAGAAAACCTGGAAAAACAACATCCACCACATGTGGCTGTGTACTTGGACACAATTAGGTCTGTTTACACCTCCAGGTAGAAAACAAATGATGTGCTTTCTGTGAGTTTATAAGTATTTGGTGACCACTGCATGGACTTAGTAGGAGGCACATGACAAAATCACGTCCTCCCGGTGCAGTAAATACCATGTAAAAACTGGAGTAACCTCGAGAAAAGAGAAGAGACAAAGGCAGTAGCTCCAGGCTTCTCCTTCACTATACAGCTGCCTTTGGTCACGAGTTCTAAAGCTTGAGAGTCAGCACAGAGAGATTACTACTTCACACTAGAACTGACTGATCACTGCTCTGCATGCAGGACAGCTCCTGGCAAAGCTATCGCTCGAGGTCAGAGGTGAGTAGTCTGACCTCTAGCAGGGCCTCCTCGCTGAGAGCATCTACCCCAGTGGACTGGAATCCTACAAACAGGATCAAGTCAGGGGCCCTCATCAGCAGCTGGACATCACTACCACTGCGTTAAGTCGTTAAAACAGTCCACTTAAAAATTCTACTTATGGATCGATGCATCTACTTAACGTCATGCAACTGGTCCCCGGGGTCCTTTATTCATAATGAATTCATGACTACATTCTGCTGAGAATGCTTCTCGTAACTTAGTTAAGCAACTATTTTTAAAGTACATTCTTCCATTTTACGTAAGTGCTTGTGAGATCTTGTTTGTGGCGTTTGTGTAACCGAAGCAAACTGCCGCGAACCGGCTGCAGCATGCAAAGATCCCACGTTTGCTCTGCTGAGTGAAGACGGGAATGCGATGCATGATATATTAATAGATTTTGCATAATCTCCAGTGAAGCCAGAGGTCAGTGAAGTATGTTTAGGACCTGGCAACTGAATCCAGGAACAGCGTTGTTTCTCATGAGCTCAGTGACTGACAGCCAGGTTCCATCAGACAGAATTTGTCCCAGAGACTGAGACACTGCGTCTGACCTCACTGCCCCCCACTCGCTCCATATCGAGGTTTCAGAACTGCTCCCACTTATTCAAAAACAAGACCGAATGATACTATCATGAGACCCGGGGGCACAAACAAGTGGCGAAAGCAGCTTCCAGGACTGTCAGCTTTCAGCTCAGTCTTCTGTGGTTTATTCATGTCCCCATTAGGATTAATAAATATATATTTATTTAGTGTAGCATATGCTATGAGCTTTATAACCTTCTAATGCCGACTTTCCTGAATAACTGTTCATATTCCAACATAATGTATTTTTGTGTTGTCAAAATGCTTCATCGGTACGTGCATGTTTTTTTTAATGGAAACTCTATCTGAACAAACAACATGTACAGTAAAACAAATGCAAAGGCACACGCTGTCCCACCAGAGGAATGTGTGGAGGTTTGACAATCCCAAGCATGTCTGGATGATAATCAATACACCCCATTTTTCTCCGTATGAACCCGTCCCTCTTTCTTATGTAACGTGTTGGGAAACACCTGCCTGTCACTCTGACTGGGATCGTCCTGCGATCGCCACCCCTGCCCTCACTCGGCAGTGGATCCCCTTACACTTCTGAGAAATGTGTATCCAAATTGTTCCCGGTGACAACAAGCACATGACGGAGCGCTAAAAGAAAAAGTTCAGCCAGTCTGAGTCAGAGGAAAGATGAGGAGGGAGGGAGGAGTATGTAGCCCTAAGAGTCAGACCACGCTGGTTCAGACTGGTTCCTGCCCCCATCCCATTCTCTGCTCCTGCCTCTCCTCCTCCTTCATCTCTTTATCACATTGACTTTTCCTTTTCTCTCCCCCTTCCCTCTGACTCTCCCCCCCTTATCTTTTCCTTCTTTTCACAACTTCTCTTCCTCTTCTCCTCCAATTCCCCTTCTGCAGATGTTTGTGTAGTCTAAGGAAAGATTATGTGCTGTCTGCACTGCTATAAATACTTATGCTCACTTCTGGCGATGTTTTACATAACAAACAATCAGTACAAGGTCTGGAGTTAGCGTGTGTTGTGTGGGAAGCAGAAAAAGCAAAGACTGTGTAAAACTGTCATGACAAGTGTGGCTAGAAGTGTCCTGTGCAACATAAAAGCGAGGACTGCACTGTGAATCAATTAAATCACACCAAGGTATCAACGACATCTTTACACTGTCATTTGAGACAAAAATATATTTGAGGCTAAACAGAAAATAGCGGTCAGGGTCAAGAAAATGGAAGCTGGATCTGAGTTTTATTGCCAGCTACTGACATTCCTCAGCAAAACTCCACTGAGCTGCAAGGGTTTGTTCACCCAGACAACACTGGAGATGTAAATACTGAGACACGGAACAATGTTCTCTTCGTCAGGCTGCTGGCCAAAAGGATTAAAGACTGCCACCGGTGAGATATGACACAAAGCAACGGCTCAGAGAACTGAGTTGAAAAGCCAGTGGACAGATCTCATGCCATAGATGTGCATTCATAGTTACAGTCATACTAAAAAAAGGTTTATACATATCAGAACAAAAGCACAATAATAAAAAAATATGGCTCTTAGCAGGTCATAAAATTAAAATACAATCGCTGGTGCTAAAAGTAGAAGCAGTGGGTGAAAAACTAATTACACCTTTACTGCTTCCATAGGAAGTGTGACAGCAGCTGTGCTGCTAATTAAACCCAAAGGGAGTTTTTCCTTCCCACTCTCTCCTAGAGGGTTGTCTGATTGTACAGCGAGAAAGATTATTCACAAAAGAACAAAAACTACAGGCCTGCATGTTAAATGTTAAAGTTCATGGCAATACAATTAGAAAAAGATTATTTGGAAAGGTTCCCCAGAGAAAGCCTCTTCTCTCTAAAAAGACCATGGCATCACAGCGTAGATTTGCAAAGTTATATCTGAATAAACCATAAGATGTTTGGAACAATGTCCTTTGAACAGACAAAACCAAAGAGGAGAGTGGAGTATTCTATTGTGAGATTTGACGGCTAAAGCTGGGCCCATAGCTCAGGCAACAGGACAGCAGTGAATCTTCAGCAGAATGGGTGGAAAAGAAAAGCATGAAGATGCTGTAATGGCCCGGTCAACGTCTAGACCACAATTTGATTGAAATGCTGTATCAGGACCTGCAAGAGAGCTGTGATTAAGAGTGTCCACACACCACAATGAAGTGAAGCAACTTTTTAAAGAAGAATGGGCCAGGGGCAGCGCTTTAGCTCAGTGGGTGAATAGGTGACCACATGTCACATGGCTGGAGTGTAGTGGCCTGGGTTCGAGTCTGATCTGCAGCACTTTGCTCTTCCCTCTCTCCAAGCTTTCACTGATCCACTATCCAATAAATGCAAAAATGCCAACATAAAACCAGGTCTTAAAAGCAAAATGGTGGTCTAAAATTTCTACGCAACAATGGAGGACACCGATAAAGAGATGCACGTGCTTATTTCTACTAAAAGTGTCTCTACTGGCTGATGGTGTGTACTTAATTTGTCACATACCGCACTGAATTTTGGCCTAAAATTTCATTGAAATCTTTTCAATTACTGTTCCAGTTGATGAACAGTTGATTTATTGAGCCAGAGTACAGACACAAATAAGGACACCAAAAAAAGCTGGAAAGAAAACCTCCTCAGCAGATGGTGTAATGGAAAGAGCAGTGTTTTCCTGTCCAGTTATTTTTGGTTCCTTCCATATGCGACTACTGAGATGTCCAAAAATAAACTGATTCCAGTTTAAGCTGTTTGTGAATATTATTTGTTGGATCCGGTGTCAAAGTCTCGTGCACAAACAAGCAGCTCTGGTGACGGGGAGACATCAGATAGCTCGGCTTGCTAATTAAGGCCTGTTTACAGCCTGTGTAAGCTAGCAGCCAGATTTGCTGAGCAGACTGGCAAACATGGCATTTAATAATCTCATTGACCTCTGACACTTATTAGAGTACAAAGTCTTCCTGTTATTGTAAAAGGTATGTTGATGCTTTCCATTTTCTCTGAATTCAGAAACTGGACAGACTCTGGTTTCAATCATAAATAAGACTGACTGAATATGATGCCTTTTAATCACAAATAGCACTTTGACACTAGAAAGCTAACAGTAATAATGAAATGGCTTAAAAGTTCAGTTAATCAGCTTAAATATTTTAAACTGCAGCAACTTTTTGATCCAAAATAACCGCTTTTAGCAAGACCCACTCAGTAAAATCCATTCTTCTTTTTGATGAGCTGTTAGCTTGTCGCAAAATCATCTTACATCCATCCATCCTCTGCTGCTTATCCTTTTCAGGGTCGCGGGGGGGCTGGAGCCTATCTTGGAGCCATCTTGGGGTGAGAGGCAGGGTACACCCTGGACAGGTCGCCAGTCTGTGGCTAACACATAGACACAGGCAACCATTCACACTCACATTCACACCTATGGGCAAGCTAGAGTGTCCAATTAACCTAGCCCCACTATCTGCATGTCTTTGGACTGTGGGAGGAAGCTGGAGCACCTGGAGAGAACCCACGCAAACATGGGGAGAACATGCAAACTCCACACAGAAAGACCCCGGCCTGATGGTGGAACTGAACTCAGGACCTTCTTGCTGTGAAGTGCTAACCACCATGCTGCCCAAAAATAATCTTACATTTTCATGGATTAAACTGGATTCAGGGTGAGCCCGGAAACTTCAAATCTTCAGTGGATGGATGTGAAAGCAGCCTTTCATTGTCAAACTTTCCACATGTAACGTGCTGCAAGGTGAAGGTTAAGCATCTAAGTGAGGGAACCATAAGCAAAATACCTTCACCAGAGACGGGACTTGTCATGTCTTGCAGTCACGGGAAATGTAAGTAATCAAATAGTGGTTAAAAATGTGGCGACAGAGACTACACAAGGTTTTATCTTTAAACATAACACCACAAGCAAGGGTTTATCTTTCACTGAAATGCTAACAGCCGAGAAGCATGATTCATGCTCTGTTTACCACAGACTGAGAACTTCAGGTCACAGGAACAGAAATCTGAAAGCTAATTCAGATGAAGGTGAGGCAGTCTGCATATGAAGTAAGTGAAGTGTGTAGCCCTGTGTTAATCAGACAGTATATATGAGACCCGTACCAGAACTGCTATTAGCTGCCATTAAAGCATCTTTCCAAGACTTCCAGGTCATCAAACATTTATCATGGAAGTCCTATGACAGTCTTTGAGATAGCTTTAACAGAAAAAAACTAAACTGTTACCACATTTGGTATAAGATTTCACAAAAATACTTGTATCCACTTCTCTGTATAAAGAGAAAAAAGGCTATATGCAAATGAAAAAGGAACTTTAGCTCAAAATGAGTCGACTTTTAAAATGTTATTTTATGTTTTGCATTTGGTACTGTCTTCACCAACAGAAAGAAAAACCTGTAACAGTGATAGCATCATCGCTTTAGCCTCTGGCAGATTTCAGCTGCAAGACAAATGCTGACCTTCTTTGTTGTGACAGTCTGTGATTCGGACTATTTGTCTAACCATGATAGGATTTAAAAAAAGATGTGTCTGCTGTGGCGCTAGTGTTTGCAATAAAACACAATGGGGTTTCAGAGTGAGTCACAGGCAGCAGAGAGAGAAACCAACACCACCCAGACACTGTCCAACGATCTAAAGAAAGCACTTACAGTCACCTGTAAGGAGACCGGGAAAACCGCTACTCTGACTGGAATAAGTGCAGTTGAATTGCATTTTCTAAAAAAAGAGAAGAAACCAAAACATGCAACACGTCATCTTTAAAAGAGATCTTACCAGATGAGTAAGTGTGTGTGTGAACAGCCAGAGAGTCAAGCATTCACACTGGCTGTCAGGAAAAACAAGTCCAAGCAAAGCAAATAGAAAATTCCCCTTTAAAATTCATTGCATCACAACAACTGAGTTTAATAAGATTTACTAATCACCCATCCTTTCATTTTCCTAACCACTTGTCCAATTCAAAGGCATGGGAGAGGCTCTAGGCATCTCCCAAGAATAGGAATGTCATATGATTGCTAACCATTTATCATTGGAAAACTAAATATAAAGTCTGTGCAAACAAACACGAGCCATCGGGCATAACAAACATCAGTTTCGCCTTCATTAAAGCAATCAAAATGATGTTTACAGATGCACTAAACAGTATTATTAACCATTTACAAACTGTTATAAACAGTAGTTACAGTGTCGCATTTACTTTGTGGATAATGATCAGACTGTTATTTACCAACTGGCAAACTTTATTTATCATCATTTTATTGTTAAACCAGTAAAAAGCTATTAAGCTTCAATTAAGTATCAGTTATCAGTGGTTATGACTTTATCACAAAGAGTCACAGTAAAGGCGCAGTGTGAGGTTTCTGTGTTTGCTCAAGCACATGTTGTCTTTAGACTGCATGGCCACCCTCCGCTGTGCATTCAATTAGTCTACCACACATGAATCATAATGTGGGACAGGCAGAGTCAGGTAAATGAGCAGCAGCAGCACATATATGGAGGAAGGCATCGAAATACTTTAACACCTTAAATATGGTACAGTATACACTATATAATGTATATTCTAAATGCTTCAGAAGTTTTACACGCTAATGCAATCTATGTCATCCCCCCAAAAAACAAAGGTGATATAAGATCAACAGCAAACAGGTCATGCCAATACCTGCAGATGCCCCCTGAGGGCACTTTCCCTTTCGGTTGATTTATTCTTAGCATTTGGGAAACTTTGTTTTGCAATACTTCATGTCTGTGATTAGCAGCTATTATTATGCCCACAAAATGAGCTATGAGTCACGTAAAGTTCAGTGAGAGATCAATGCTGGGGTTCCAACAGATAAGAACAAGAGTGATTTTCATTTACAGCATCAGCAGCCGAGCAGCTCTTGCCTGATTGAAACTGTACACTAGAGAGTAATAACAACTCTCACTGAACTCGCTTTAAAAAAAAGAAACGAAAAAATTCTCACCTGCAACAAAAACGGACAATGCATCAGTTTCGGTCATATAATTTTAGAAGTCATGTGGGGTACTGGATTACTGTCAAAAACAACAGCGCTGGGTTGCTCTTTAAGGCTCAGTACAGGTGACCTTTGGGGTATAAAGAGTGAAACGGATAAACAAGTCATGTAACTTGGCTTGGTGGAATATCATGTACTGTCCAACTTGTACCTGTCGAAACCCAAGCATGACGTTCTCATCCCCAACGCTGTGTAGAACGCAGCTGGAAAATGAATCAGCACTGAAGGATATTAAATAAATAAATAAATAAAAGAGCTAATCATTAAAAATACTGGTCTGTGTTTATCTCCATCCCAGCAGGAAAACATAGCTTAAAAAATGTTTTTTGGGGGTCATATTGTCCATCTTTTTAGCTCTGAAAACCAAACTGACCAGGCTGACACTATTTTCAGTTAAAAAATGTTTAATAGACCAAAAATTTGAAGATTTTGAACTTTATCCATTGATCTAATCTTTTCCACGCCTTGACCTTGTACTTTTCATTTCAAGCTGTTTGCCCGCCACAGTAATGATGTAAGGGAGTAGCATTTCTAAATCAAAGCCCCTTTTCAAGTTGTTATTCTCCCATCCCTCTGCTCAGCTCCAGCCTGTTTCATCCAGATCCTCGCAGCGCTTTCATTTCAGTCCTCGCTGCACATTAGGTTATTGGGGCTACTAGCTGGCTCTCAGAGGACAGAGTGAGAACTTGATTATAAGTGTGTCATCTAGTGTGGAAGGATTAAGGTGCAGTGAGTGGGGGTTGTAGCCTTTAAAAGAGACTGCTGTGTCACACGACTACATAGTTAACATAGCTCCCTGTTTAGACTGCTCCCCCTCCTTCTCCTCCCACCTGCAGCTCTCCAGTCCACAGATATCATCTGGGGGCTGCTGAGTCAGAGCTCTCTAAACTGCCTGAACTCACAGTCCCAGCTGATGAGAAGCGGCGCAAAATTTGTTATCCATCGATTGATCGCTACTAGTCTACATTCATTCAGCGACATAGAGTGTAATCAAAGAAAAAGAGGTCTCTAACCAACTCTCGCTGTGAACATCCTGATGACAGAAAGCTGCACACGCCACATCTTCTTTATCTTAAATACAATCCTACATGACATCTGTGCATCATGACACCGGATCTGGGTGCCAATCCACAACAGCTGATAGGTCTGCTGATGTATTTCTTTGCATCGTACTGGCAAATAAAAAAATCTGAAAGTCTCATCAGCTTGAGCCTGCCTACAGTTTCTGTTGATACTTCAACCTGCTTTGCAGACCACCTCCACACCAGGCTTTCCATGCATGCAGGTGGAAAGGCAGAACAGAACAGAGCTGCCAATTATAGATGACTGCAGACTGGAATAATAATGCTTTGGTTGAAACATGTTTATGTTCGTCTGTAGCATTTCTGAGCAGGTTTAAATTTCGATTATCTCTGAAATGCACTTATTGTGTTCATTACTTATTACATTTACTAAAGGCCTCAGGCCTGCAGCAGGGTCATAACCATTACTGCAGACACTGAGGTCACGTCCACTCAGTGAGAGATGTTTTTAACTTTAATGTTTTACTAGAGATCCAATAAAAAATGTTTTCTGTGTGTAATGATTAGTAACTCCATGAAACTTGAACTTAAACTCCAGCATTTCAAATAACACCAATAAGGAAAGAAAGACAGCATTTCAAGCTGTTGAAGTATTTTCAATTAAAAGAACGGTTAAAAGAAGAGCTTCACCTCAGATTTCCTATCTGACTAATAAAAATCTTATTTCACAATATGGAGCACCATAATTTTTGTTTAAAGGTGTCTGCTTTCTTTATCCTCATGCTTGCATTATTTGTCATTTTTAGATGAAAAAAAGGCAAAACTGTCAAATGTCTGGAAATGATTACATGATAACTGGCTGGTTGGTCATCTTAATTAAACCACATATTACCTCCATATTTTAAAGGATCCGAGGCATCCCCAGAAGTTCTTTAAGTGTATATTACTTGTATTTATAAAAATATCAAACCAGTTGATAGTTTTTGTAAAGTTAACTCACCAGGTTGTTTTTAATCAAAGCTTTGAGGTAAACCAGTTTGTGCAGGGCATTGACCTCCATGACCAAAATACAGCCTGTAGATGGTGTTTCCTGTCAAATCATCAACAGGTGGATTTACTTTTAATGACACTCAGTCATGACCTGAAGACTGTGACAGGATATACTTTTTATTTGGGTGTTGTCCTCAGATAACTAAGCAGCTCCAACTCTATAATTAAGTGGTGTGTCAGACGTCTCTTCAACTGCGATAAGTTCCAGTCTTCTGATCTAATCGGCTCAACTTCACAAGCTCCACCCACAACCAGGCTCCAGACACTGAACTTATTTTTGCTGACACAACAAAAACTTGTCAATGTCAAAATGCCGTAAAGGTAGCCGCGTGTTGTTGTGGCCTGTTATTACACCTGGTTGGTTACAGGCTGTCAGACAGAGCAGTCTAGATAAAGACTAGAAGGAGCAGAGGTGACTGACCAGAAAATGAACATTTAGCTCAGAGACGTGTGCTGAGTAAGCAAAATTGGTCAGGTTCAGGTTTGACAGACAAAAGAGCAAAAATGTGATTATTATTATTAATCAATTTTAACCAATATCTACAAAATTAAAGTTAACTAAAGCCCGCAACATTGTGGAAACTGAACAAATTGTGACTTTTAATTTCCTTTTCTATGTTTTTATACTATGTGTAGATCAATATTTTCACAAATCATTGATATAATACAAATCATATTCTTTCTATGAAGGTCTGATTCATTGTATGCAGATTTCTAAAATAATAGCCAGCACTGATGCAACTGAGTAATACAATTTATATATTTGAATGCCCCCAAATATTTTAAAACTTCATTAAAAATACTTCCTTCTTACTGCTAAAATATCTTATGTAACTGAGCAAAGCCAGTGAAAAATAATTCCCAAATACTTTGATTTGTTGCCACTGTTACAACATTGTTTCCAGAGACTGTAGTATAATAGTAATTAAGTGTAGCCATAAACATTAATACCACTAATCACACAGGATATACCGTGGATTAATATATACCTAGCTAATTACAGTGATTAAGGGTTTCCCATCGTTTAAGCTCTGATGTAAAAATGCTCTAACATTGAAAGCAATCAAGCCAAAGAAACAGACCCACATTAACACGTGCAGACATATCTGTGAACGGGTTCATATCCAAGGCACTGCCATCAGCTGCTGATAAATGTTTACTTTAAATTAAATGCTAATGAGTGATGACAATGATTGTGGCTCAGAACACATTGTCCTTCAGGGCAGGAGGGCATTTTGGATATCAGGCTATGGGATACTCCACTTGGGGGACATAACAAGGAAATGTGGCCCCCTGCTGACAAGTAGCAGGTGAACAGCCACAGCTTTAAACACAAGACAAGAACTCCCTCTGCTGCATCCGATGGGTAAGTAATATAACACTTTTTGTCATTCTCATATGAAACTAAGTTTTAAATAACAAGATCAGCATATGTCCAAGTAATCCCTGTGACCCAGACTTCAGGTTTCAAACTGCTCAAAGGCATTTTTTCTGCCCATGGCACTGTATGATGTCAGCGTGAGCAAATACCATTAACTGGATTATTTCAGGCACACAGCTCTGGCTGTGACCACAAAAGCCCCACCCAACTTCTGTTCAAAGCTTCTGTTTATGTGGGGAAATTAATTAGAGGCAAGTTTGTTGAAGAGGAGAGCGCAGGGAGCTAAAAGGCTAATTTCAGTAAGTGGGTGAGGAAATTTCACCAAGGTCAAATGTAAGGTAAATATTTATTATTTTGAACTCTGAATCATGCAAAGCTACTGTAGTAGATACTAGGAATAACAATATAGTGCTAATGAGCAAGTCTGAACTGCATTACACTAGCTGGTTAGTCTACATAAGCATGAACCAACATCTAGGATCAGGCCTCCTGGACATGGCTAGGGACTGAAGAATGCTTGTTGGCCTGGAAAGAAAACTCACCTGCCCTTTTTAGACTGCCAGCTCCAATCTGACGCCAGACCTAATCCTGTGGCCGTATTCTCAGCGATCTGTCCTCATCGTTGAATTGACAGGTCCTTGGGAGGTCAGAGACCATCGAGCAAAGCAGTCACTGGCTGTGGTTTAAAAGAAAGAACACTACGTGAGCTACCAGCTGACCACCAAAGATGAACTATGGGACACACCTGGGGTCTGATCAGCTAAGGGTATACTGTGCTTAAAAAAGCCAAAACAGCCAATTATGCTGAGATGATATGTCCCAAGTTCATTTTTCCGCCCAATGGCTAGAAAGCCAAATCAACTAGACACGCAAATCAAGTGCGTGCGGACATTTTGGGATTGCAACACCTGTACCCATAATGAATCTATCCTTCCATGCTGGAGGTGCTGGAGCCTATGCTAGATGTCATGAGCCAAAGCACACCTTCTGTGTGTGTGTGTGTGTGTGTGTGTGTGTGTGACAGAAAGAGCAAGAACACCAAGTGTTGTGCGTCTACAGTGGTGTGAAAAAGTGTTTGCCTCCTTCCTGATTTCCTTTGTTTTTGTATGTTTGTCACGCTTAAATGTTTCAGATCATCAAACAAATTTAAATATTAGACAAAGATGACACAATTAAACACAAAATGCCATTTCTAAATGAAGGTGTTTATTATTAAGGGGAAACAAAATCCAAACCTACACGCCCTTGTGACTCATCTTTGCAGAATTGTTGTAATTCAGCCACAATGGAGGGTTTTGAGCAGGAATCTTCTTTTTAAGGTTGTGCCACAGCATCTCAGTCAGATTCAGGTCAGGACTTAGTCAAAGTCCTGGCCTGAATGAAGACTCCAAAGTCTTCATTTTGTTTTTCTTAAGCCATTCAGAGGTGGACTTGCTGGTGTGTTTTGGATCATTGTCCTGCTACAGAACCCAAGTGCGCAAGAAACTGAACTCAGCTTTCAAAAATGTAATACACCACAGTTAATTTATGTTATACGAGGGATCACTTTACACAGAGCCATGTAGGTTTGTATATAAATAATAAATAAAAAATAGAAGCCCACAATGTTCCAGCATTTTATAATTTTACCGATTAGTGATAACAGTCCTTGTCATAGTTTTTGTAAAGGACTTAAAGACTATTACTGCTTATATATTGAAAGTATGCAGTCATATTATAGTATGTGTAGGCTATAAGTCCACTGGAAAAGACCTGTAGTTAGTTTCTCTCTTTTGTCTTTTGCTGCTCACCAACATACTGTTGTCTTTACATTACTTTAGCAAACCTAGATGAAGAAGACGGTGTGAGCTTGTAGCATGAGCTTAAATACATGTAGGCCTAAATGTTCCCAAAACTCTGACTGGAGTTACTGTCCACGGTGTTGCTCAAATGCTGCAATATATTACTGATTGTTTCTATATGATATTATTTTTGCACTTACAGTGTGTGTGTGTGTGTGTGTGTGTGTGGCAGACTGAGAGAATGCAAGAGAGTGTGTCATTGCCGTTGGTCAGTGATTGACATTGCAATTGACCAATCATGTTGTGTTGATGTCATAGGTTTGCGAAGTAGATGATAAGATAATGATGTAAAACTCTCTTCTGGAGCAAGTGGTAAGCATTTTAATTGTTTTATTTATTCATTTAAACAGTATAATAAATAGATTATATTTGCTGTTAGCTAAATTAGGTTACTTGATGTTTGTTGATGTTGGTTTGATCCTTTTTATTATGATGATGCAGGAACAACAGCCTGTTTTAGCCTTAGAAAATGTAGCTAGGCAGATTTGGCCAACTAGCTACTCTTTTTCTTACTTCCGTGTGTGATCCAGGAGGTGGCGATTTCGTTTGTTTGCTGTGTTTTTGCACATCTGCTTCTGCAGCTTTAACTTTATTAGCGCCAATCCAACTCCAACTCATCGCAACACACCCTTCCTTCCTATGAGCGTGTTACACTCAGATTTGCAGTACTGTGTTTGTGTGACAGTTTAAGTTTCATTTTCTTTTCTACGGAAAAGGCAGTGGCTCTTTCATTTTCCGTCTGTCCTGAGCTGCAGCTGCTGGTAACATCTACTTACAGGAGTTATGTTCTCGTCTGGGAAAGAAATACCCAGGTAAGTTCGCAACTTTTAGTATTACAAAGTGTGAAAGTTAAAATGACAAAATTCACTCTTGCAAAGATGAGTGACAGCTGTAGTGCTGTCATGTGGCCCATAGCAGTCAGTGTGATATACCATCAAATAACAGGAAGGAGAAAAAGACCTGGTAGCACAAACAAATGTTATGTTATTGAACAATAAAATAAAATGAAATGAAATATTTAAAACTGTCTCGAGTTTACCTGGTGATATTCCCGTGCACGAGGACTACAAACAAATAAACGTCACCACACTGATGCTGTTCACAAGACAGCAAGAGTCAACGATCTGGAGAGTCTTATCTTCGTTATATTCGTTTTATATACGTTCTATTGCTCTTATTTCAGCGTTTTCCCTTCACAACTAAAGCGTGCAGTTTACTTTTTGTGCACTCAAATGGCACCTGTGGCCAAGTGCCATAACCTACAGCCACATTACCTTGTGACACACATCTGCACCTGGCTCTATCACCACGTTTTATTTCGTTTCTGCTTTTCAGACTCATGTTTTGAGGTTGCTGATATTGTGTTTTAAGCGTAACATGTCAAAATAAAAACCTTCAAGTTTCATGCTGTTCTTTAAATTTGTTAAGGGGTTTTCCGCTAATGTGTACTTTTTTTTATTAGTGGCTTTAGCTTTGGACTTACTGCAAGTACAACTAAAGCCTCAAGTTCTAATGGATTGGCAACGCTCACAGCAGCTCCAGCTACTTCAGTCCAACCTGCTTTCAGCATGACAACTCTCACCAGAGATGATAACAGCGAAGTCACAAATAGTTCAGAGAGAAGGGAACCAAGACCTCAGTTCACATTCTTGGGTGAGCCTCCTCTTACACAAAGTTCTTTTGTCAAAGACCCAAATAAGTATGAGAAACCTTCATATCTCAAGTCCTGTGTTTCACCAGCACTGTGAAGCATGTCTTTACACAAAGTGCAAATAACTTTGGAGATTCATGATTTCCTTGGGGATTATAAGGCATTCTGATTGTGATTCTGATCATAAAGTTGGACTTTTTCTTTTCTTTTTTTTTTGGTTACAAAGTCATTTTAATCAGTGGCATTCAATCAGGACAAGGAAGACAAGCAGTCCTTATCTAGTGAAATCTAAAAACAGACATCAGTTACAACATAAAGAAAAGGGTTTTTTTTTTTTTCAAGGATTCAAGGAAGCTTTATTGTCATTCTCATCGCATGTTTACATGAGGTGGAATGAAATTACGTACCCACGGTCCCAGTTTCCATAAAAACAACAGAATGACAAGTAATAAAATAGTAATAAATAGTAATAAAATAATACTAAATCTTTGTTTTTGCATTACTGCCATCTTGTGGTCACAATTGGTTATTATCTCTGGAAGCAGAATGAACTGTGCTTGATTACAGAGCTGCCGAAATCTGAATGGGGTATTAGTCCTGCGACAGACTGGCAACCTGTCCAGTGTGTACCCTGTCTCTTGCCCTGTGCCCCCATCCCCCCCCCCTCCGCAACCCTAATAAGTAAAAGCAGAAGAGAATGGATGGATGGGTCGGCATTCTAATGGGGGTATCTGTGTCCTGTTAGCAATGGATGGCGCTTGTCATGCAGAGAGGCCAGCAGCTTTTTTAGGGTTATTTGCAAAGGCACAGTGTAGATAAACTACTGATTTGATGGGAGACTGATGAGAGACCAGCCACTACCAACACTTTCAAATCATCATTTTTGAGAAACAACTTGGTTGTCCAAATGTACAAAGTTTAACCAGCTGTTTTGCTATTACATCACTTTCATTTTTCATTAATTTTAAGTAGATAATGGCGGTAAACTACAATATGTCACGCAGTGCTCAAGCATTTTAATTTAACTGTGATTTTTATATATTAAATACATTTAATACACTTTTTAAAATTAAAGATGTAGACCTGTGTTTCTGAGCTGGTTGAAAGGTGTTTTTTTTCCTTTCTTTTAAAAAAGACAAGGACAACAAACGCATGATTTTATAATAAAAAATGCATCACTGAAGATTAAATGGTATCAAAATGAGCTCAGCCTTAACCATGATTAATATTGATCCATGTAACAGTTAAGGCAAACATTTTTCTGTAGAATAATTATTTTTGCTTATTTTTTGTGAGTTATTAGTAATACAGTTTTGTGTAGTGTGTAGTAAGGTGTTTTCATTGTGCTTTATTGTTACTTTTGCTAAAGTAATGGGTCTGAAAAAATCCTCTACCATTGTCAGCAAATAGTAAATTAACTAAGTTTAGTTAGATGACAGCTATAGTAGTAATATAATTTTACAATTCTTTAGCCAGGAAGGAGTGGCCAAAGGGGAAGACACCCAGGAAGAGTTCAGGAAAAGGCTGTCAGAATGGTTTGTTTGAATGTAGTCGAATTTTCAAAGACAGGAGGAAGTTGTTTTTTTGTTTTTGTTTTTTTTGTTTTTTTGGGGGGGGGGGGGGTCTTTGCTTGCCTGAAGTCACTGAATGCCACTGCTTTTAACCCTAGCCTCGATGAATGTTAGGACTTTATATAAGTGCAAAAACCACTGGCTTTTTTGTCAAACCTCAATTCTTACATTTTTTTCAGGAGGTCAACTAAAGTTGGAAACTCCATGGAGAAACATGGCCTGGACAGAAGAGTGAGTAAAGTTGTGCTGTTCAATAAGTTCCTGTTCAAGTAGCAGGAATTAGCAGATGTCAAGAAACTGCATTTTTAAACTTTCAAACACAATGAGTCACTGAATTTATCACTGAATCTAGGCGAAAGACAAGCTTGATGCAGACGATCACCTCCTACAGACCGAGCTGCGCGGAGGGGCCTCCGGCCCGGGTTCTCCTACTGGGCCCAGTCAGTTCTGGAAAGTCAAGCTTCATCAGTTCAGTCCAGTCTGTGTTTAACGGAAGAGTCACCAACCGGGCCATGGTGGGCTCCTTCTCATCCAGTTTTACCAAAAAGGTACACGAGGAGCATCTGCATATATATTAACTAAGAGGAAAAATAAACACACAGAAAGAATGAGATCCTCATCTGGCCTTTAAGCCTAATAGTTTCATGAGGTTATCTAAGCATTTCAAAAAGGGAAAACATTAACAAGACCTCTCTTCATCCATGTCAATGAAACTAAACTTTAGGTTTCTCTCCTATTAACTTCCTTTTTGTGTGTGCCAGCTGCAATCCTTCAACATTCGGGGTAAGAAGAGTGAGGATCATACTGGGCTGGTATTGTGTGATACCATGGGTATGAGTGAAGACGGGATGACCGGACTGACCCTTCATGACATCCTGTCAGTCGTTAAAGGCCATGTTCCTGAAGGACACAAAGTAAGCATGCCTTGCCCTGTTTGTTCTCGTTTCAATGCCCCACCCTGCCTCGCTCATTCTCGGTTTGTCACCCTGTCTCACTGGCCCCAGATGTTCAGTGAGGCTTAACTCAAACTGGGGTCTCAGGCCTAGATCATTGCTCACCCCATCCATCTTTCATTCATCTACCATCACACTTTATTTAACCGTGTTTGAGGTTGTGGTCCTTGTCAGTGAATTAGCTGCTGACTTTTCTTTATTAGCCTTAAGACATTAAAATGAAGCATGAAATTTGTTCCCTATGAATCAGCTATACCTCCTTTACCCTGTCATGCTGAGAGTGGGAAAGAGCGAGGTTTTACCCTGGACATGTCATTAGTCCATCACAGAGCTAATGCTCACAGTTAATTTAGGCTTGGCTTTAGAAATCCATGCTAGGTTAACTGGGAGAAAGCTGGAGCAACCAGAGGAAATGAGGAGCTGGAGAAACCTTGAACCACCCAGAAAGTCAACAGAAGCTCCAAACCCTTTTTAATGCCCGATATTTGTTCCTGTTAGGGTAAACTGAAGAACCGTGGTGATCAGCTGACTGGTCATATAGTCCTGTGATGTAAAAAAAAATCAGTTTCCCAACTCCTCTGACTAGTAAAACAACTGGGATCACCATCACCCATAGCTGTACCTTATGGTTTGTGCCAACAGGTATAAATGTTTACATGAAGGCACACAACATAATTCTTTTTTATACTTTTTCTTTTTTAATAACTTAAAATACTTTCTCTCTCCCAGTTTAGCCCAGACCAGCCAGTCTCCGCCTCAGAAACTGTGGGCTATGTGAAGAGGCCGAGCCTTAAGGACAAAGTCCATTGTGTTGCCTTTGTGGTGGACGCCTCAAAAATCACAACCTACCCCAAAGGCCTGAGCACCACATTTAAACAGCTCAGGAAGCACATCAGTGACCTGGGTGAGCCACCGACACACATTTACACAGAGCCTGACGTTAAAGGTTGTGTTGGTTGAGTAACCTGACTTTTGCCTCAGTGCAGCTGCTCTTTAATAACGTTCCTACTACGCTTTCTTCTACATTGTTGGTGATTTTTGTATGAATTAGGCCCGATTGTCTAAAACTAAATGGGTTTCAGGTTTTATATGAACAAATAATGGCAGAAGAAATCATTTTAGATTGTGTGATTTATTTATTTTGTTTAATTTTAAATATGGTCCAGTACGACAGAGTTAGGGCTACATTAAGAAAAGAATATTATTGATCATTTTGAGAAAAAAGCCAGAATTTCAAGAAAAAAGTCAAAATGTGGAGATTACAGATGTTGTTTCGAGATAAAATGCCATGGCTCTATAAAAAACCTTATGTAAATGAGTTAGTGAAAAAGTATAAGCATGCTGAAAAGATGGGGAACGCTGCATCAGGTCAGAAGGACAACAAAGAAAGCTGAACAAATATTTATCTCTAGAACAAAAGAACTGAGCACCATTTTTAAAGGTTTTGCATTGTCTTTGCAAGTCTTCATCACAACAGTGTGTTTCTGTTCTGTAGGTGTTCACCAGGTGGCGCTGCTCACCCACGTGGACCAAGTTTGTTTACAAACAGCCAAAGATGTCACTGCTGTTTATGAGAGCCGCACAATTCAGGATGTGGTAAGTTAAAACAAACCAAATACAGTTCAAGAACTGTTCATATACTGTAACTGCTCCACAAACCAGAATAGGACAAACCCTGCAAACAGCAATGTAAATGTACAGCTTGAAAAGATTTGACTTTGTTTGATTTTTTGAATACAAACAACAAGAGTTTACAGTCAGTGTGACGTTAGAACAACTTTCCTCACAGACCACACTGAGATGATCATCTTCAGGAGATGCTGATTCAGGAGATGATGATTCGTGTGACAGTGTTTGGTGTTGTTCTTAATCAGCTGAAGAAACTAAACACTGGAGGTGTACATGTGTCTGTGTGTTTGCAGATGGGTAAAGCTGCCGCTCTGTTGGGTATGTCCACCTCCTATATCGTTCCAGTGAAAAACTACTCGTCAGAGCTGGACCTGGATGTAAACGCAGATGTGCTGCTTCTCAGTGCTGTTGATCACATCCTGCAGTATGCTGATCTGTATTTCCAGGACAACGCACCACAGAACAAAGAGCTTAAGACAGCCCTGGATCTCTGATTTCTGAGCATTTAGATTAGGAGCATCATTTAATTGCTCCCGTTTCAATGTGTTAGAGAAGAGAGTTTTCATTTGTAACCAAAACTTGTGTTTCTGTTGTTTTTGACATTTAAAAAAAAATTTAAAAGGTGTAAAGCACATCCACATGCTACACATAGGAACTTTAAGCAATCTTGTTTTGTTTCTAACTGATAAAACTATGATTCTACACTTTACATTCTGTATGTGAGACAGATATTTTTTTAATCAGTCTTTGGGCTTCTTTATTAAAACTTTTTACATTCACCAATGTTTTGCAGTTTTTTCCCTTTCGCAGGGAAAAAAATGAAACTTTTTCATCATTTTATTATTAAATTAAAAATAAAATGTGGTTCACACCCTCTCTAGAGAGTTAAGGTTACGTGCTATTGCCCAGTGTACACCCTTCTCTCTTCCATCAGAAAGATTAAAGTGGAGATTTGTCTTTGCATTTTGAACAGGCTTTGAAACTGGACTGATTTCCCTGACCCCTGTGTCATTAATGCTGTGCAGAGATCCTTCATCGTTATTACTGTTATTATGTGTGCTAGTTTATATTGTATATATTTATTAATGAACCGTCTTTTTAATTGAATTGAATTATTAACACCATATGCTCACTCGGATCATTACGCACTGGTGCGAAGAAGATCAAACTTCACGGAAAAGTTCAGAGGAGTTGTGTCTTCTATGACCTTAACTAATGACTCATGTTATATTTGTTTTAAACTGAAAGGAAATGAAATAAAAACATCAGACATCGGGTTTTATTCTAAGAACTCTTCTAGTTGGACACTTTCAGTTTCATTTCTTTCGAAAGCGGTGCCCAGGTTTTCCCCAACAGAATTTGTGTCCTTGCGCTTCCTTTGTCGGGAGCGCGCACTGGGCAGGGAGCGCGGACCCAGATGTTTTCTTTTGTGAGAAAGTGTCGTTGCATTACCGTTCAGTTTGCAGGTTACAACAGAAAATTATACATTTATCGTTCTCACGTGGTATCTGATGGGATGGGACGTTTTGCCTGATAAGAGGATAATCCTTTACACCTTTCTGAGTGCATCACTGAAAACAATTGTTTGTTTTATTCTTCTAAAACACTTCTGTAGCTAAAACACAATAATATGGGATACTGTTTGTCCTTACAGGGAATAGATTGTGGCAGGGTCAGACTGATAGAAGCCCTCCCCCCGCCACCCCGCCGTAACTTTACTGTAAATCTTTAAGATTATGATTAGTTACTGCTTTTGATCTTTGTCTTTTTAAGTATTTCTGCCCCAGTCTTGCACAGGGTCGGCCCACAGCCTTCCCCTATTTGGGGAGAACAGATTCTATCAGATTCGTTCACTTGTTGAGAGCATGGTATAATGAGTGTTTAAGTTTATATGACACACGTAATTATCCTCTTATCAGTCTAAACGTCGTCTGCGCCCCGTGGCCAGTGCGCGTTCCCGACGCACGGGAAACAAATTCTGACTGGAATAACTGCCTTGGCACACCTGTGTGTATCCCTGCTCACATTCCCACATCTGTCTGGAACAGGAGGTAAAAGCGGAAATGTTAAAGAGCTTTATGAATTTAATTTAAACTTTTGCCTCTAAGATTTTTCTTAACTAAAGTTTTCCTTTCCTGATAGTAACTATTGTGATATAGTTGAGTAGAGTAGGAGTAGAGTAGTAGCTACAGTGGCTTGCAAAAGTATTCGGCCCCCTTGAACTTTCCCACATTTTGTCACATTACAGCCACATTACATGCATGTAAATGTTGCTGAACTGCAGAGCTCCTTCAGTGACAGACTGCTGCATCCTAGATGCATGAAGGAGTGTTTCCGCAATTCCTTCCTCCCTGCAGCTGTCAGACTGTACAATCAGAACTGCTCCCAACAAACATAGAGGTTTACATCAGCGCTGTAACTTGCACTATTTTATCAACCGATTCACACTATAACCAGGGTTTCCCTCTTATCTGTATTTCAGTTTATTTAATCTAATAACTGTACAGTACTCTGTTTTTGGTAACCATTGTCCTTGAAGTAAATATGTAAAAAATTGTGTATGTTTCTGTTCTGTGTTCTGTGTACTGTTTGTTTGTATATGTGTCTTTCTTGCTGCTGTTACACCCAAATTTCCCCTTGTGGGACAATTAAAGGATTATTCTATTCTATTCTATTCTAAACATGAATCAATTTTATTGGAATTCCACGTGAAAGACCAATACAAAGTGGTGTACACTTGAGAAGTGGAACGAAAATCATACATGATCCCAAACATTTTTTACAAATAAATAACTGAAAAGTGGGGTGTGCGTAATTATTCAGCCCCCTTTGGTCT